>CM034360.1:2274288-2395463 GCA_019925275.1 Mytilus edulis | reverse complement strand
TGCACTGAACACTTATACTAATTGACTATTTGAAAATTGATAAATCTTCTTATCTGACACTTATGGTCGAATTTAATCAAACTTTAGCTGATTGATTTTTCAAGCTTGCCTGCCATGGCTAAAAAAAGAAAAAGAGTGCTTGTTAGTATTTGGAAATCCATAATAGGAAGATGTAATCTAATGTTGCAGAACATTTTGCTGAAACAGAACATCTATTTATCTACCTCATTTATCTTGAAAACTGTCATACATTTATAGAAACTGTTAGCTGCAAAATGTATTATCAAGAAGATATTTTTACTTTAAATTAATGTCAAATTAAATCCATTTTAATATGACTGTAAAATTTGAAAAATTTTCGTCGTATATTGCTATCACGTTGGCGTCCTCGTCTGCGTCGTAGTCGTCATAGTCGTCGTCCGATTACTTTTAGTTTCGCACTCTAACTTTAGTAAAAGGGAATAGAATCTATTAAAATTTAAGACAAGGTTTATGACCACAAAAGGAAGGTTGGGATTGATTTTGGGAGTTTTGATCCCAACATTTTAGGAATTAGGGGCCAAAAAGGGCCCAATTAAACATATTCTTTTTTTTCACACAGTAACTTTAGTTTAAGTAAATAGAAATCTATGAAATTTTGACACAAGGTTTATAACCACAAAAGGAAGGTTGGGATTGATTTTGGGAGTTTTGGTTCTAATAGTTTAGAAATTAGGGGCCAAAAAGGGGTCCAAATAAGCATTTTTCTTGGTTTTTAAGTAAATAGAAATCAATTGGAGTTATCTTTCTTTGTATAGAATAGTAGTTGAATCAACTTTTTTGCAACATAACTTTAGTATTAGTGAATGGAAATCTTTGAAATTTAATCAGAAGGTGTATGACCATAAAAGGAAGATTGGTATTGATTTTGGAAGTTTTGGTCCTTACAGTTTAGGAATTAGGGGTCAAAAAGGGGTCCAAATAAGCATTTTTTTTTGGTTTTCGTACCATAACTTTATTATAAATAAATAGAAATCTATGAATTTAAACACAAGGTTTATGACCATAAAGGGAAGGTTGGTATTGATTTTGGGAGTTTTGGTCATAACAGTTTAGGAATAAGAGGCCCAAAGGGTCCAAAATTAAACTTTGTTTGATTTCATCAAAAATTGAATAATTGGGGTTCCTTGATATGCCGAATCTAACTGTGTATGTAGATTCTTAATTTTTGGTCTCGTTTTCAAATTGGTCTACATTAAGGTCCAAAGGGTCCAAAATTAAACTTAGTTTGATTTTAACAAAAATTGAATTCTTGGGTTTCTTTAATATGCTGAATCCAAACATGTACTTAGATTTTTGATTATGGGCCCAGTTTTCAAGTTGGTCCAAATCAGCATCTTAAATTATTATATTACGTATTGTGCAATAGCAAGAAATTTTCAATTGCACAGTACTCAGCAATAACAAGAAATTTCCAATTGCACAGTATTGCGCAATAGCAAGAAATCTTCAATTACACAGTATTGCGCAATAGCAAGAAATATCTAATTGCACAATATTGTGCAATAGCAAGAATTTCAATTGGAGTTATCTTTCTTTGTCAAGAATAGGTAGTTGAATCAACTAAAATCATTGTTTTATACAATATACAATGTATATTCACTTTTACTACCAACTGCACTGATAAATTAAGACAATCTTTACCATTCAGTGATAACAAGCACATTTTTACATTTTAATATTTTATGATGTATTTAAATGAGTAATTATTGTTGCAAACTCCATTAGAAATTTGAATTGTGACTATTTTTGGAATAAATGATAGGGGGTGTGAAAAAAAATTGGGGGGGGGGGGAAGGGAATTCAATTTTTCTCATTTGAAATTTCATAAATAAAAAGAAATTTCTTCAACCATTTTTTGGAGAGGATTAATATTCAACAGTAAAGTGAATTTCTCAAAGGCAAAACAAAAAAATTAAGTTCATTAGACCACATTCATTCTGTGTCAGAAACCTATGCTGTGTCAACTATTTAATCACAATCCAAATTTAGAGCTGTATCCAGCTTGAATGTTGTGTCCATACTTGCCCCAACCGTTCAGGGCTCAACCTCTGCGGTCGTATAAAGCTGCGCCCTGCGGAGCATCTGGTTTACATTTTTGATAAATTCTTGAAACTAGAAGGGATGGAGAAAAACAGCAAAGGTTATTAACTAGTTATTTGAGATCTACACAAACAAACATAACTAAATACCATAAATATTGAAGTGACATATTTCTCCAGGTTAGCAACTCAGGTTCATAGAAACTTCTTGTTTTTCTTCCAATTAAGAATAACTGAGGCTGGGATTTTCATCAGAAGAAATATTACCTGCTTTATTAATGAATATTTTCTATTTCAGTCACCAGACAGGATGGACAGCATTGATTACAGAAATATTATATAAACTTTACAGTTGAATAGTTACTTCCCCAACTGAATATATACCCTGTGTGTACAAAACTGACATGATTAGCCTTTAGTCTGTAATTTTCTATATAAAAAAGTAACAGTCTACAGAAAGGAGAATTATCCTTGTGCATTCAATATTGTGGAACCAAGCAGTGCGTTATTCTTTGTGCCTAAATGCTCTAGTCGTAGTACAGAAATACTATATACAAATACTGAGTATTTAAAATTAAGATGATTGAATAATTCAGTCTTTTTCTGTAATCCCTCCTTCTAGCTGTTTGCTTTTTAAAAGTAGCAAGATAATATTATTGTGATTTATTATTAAAGATAGTTATCACAATAGAAAATAACTAGTTAGTTTATATCTTCTTGATGATATTGAAAATAGTTAAGTATGTCAATTATTTTTTTTTAACCTGGAAACTGATACTTTTGATGCCTTCAATATTTTATATTTTAAGATATATATGTCACCGTAGCTGTTTATAAGAATACAGTTATATACTAGTACTACACACTATATGTGTACTACCTTTTACCCAGGCATTCATACATTCATTCAATAATTCATTCATTCATTCATTCATTTACCGATAGTTAAGATATATACTGAGTGCCAATGAAAACGCAACACTTTTGTTTTTCAAAAAAATCTTGTAATTTTAATTTTTTTTATATTAGAACTTTGTATAGTTGGTTAAAAATGACTTTTAAGACAATTGTCGACAACTTTACGGTTCAGTGATTTTTGGAACAAATGCGAAGTAAGGGTTATTTTGAACGGACATAAACCGAGTTCACCGCTTTTCAACATACGCACCATTTTCACGATTTTGTCATTCAAAGCTTGGCTTATGTCATGATTTTTCCCGCCCTTATTGTTAGGAAACTGCAATAAACATCTGAGTAAATGCAAGGACTTTCTGACAACCAGCGACATGCAGTTTTGGGCATTATCCAACAAAGCCTTTCACAGCATACAATTACGAGAAGACTGAAGTTGCAGCCTCTACAATAACCCAAATCTTCCACAAATTCAGCAAAAAATGAATCATTTAATGATAAGCCACATCCCGGGGTATAAAAAGCCAGACCCGCTCAGCCAGACCGATACATTTGGTCTTAAACATATCCGATATGGATTCTCATAGCTGTACAAAGGTCACGATAGTTCAATGGTGGTCACGGTAGATCCTTTGGAGCAATTTCAGTAAAGCATCATTTGCACAGAGATTTCAAAGAGCACCAAAGTCTTTCTTTAGTGACATCTAAACGGCCGTTAGGCGTAAACATCGAATTCTGTAGACCAAAAATCATTCATTATGTACCAAAAACCGTCAGTGGTGGTTACATAGACATTTGACACCCATCTTGGCCAAAAGTCATGTGTTTGGCCCGATTTTGTTCCGATCGAGCAAATTTTGCATCAGATCAGACATGGTTTAGACGATGAAAACCACCATCACTATCATAAAGTCAGCTTGAGTTTGCTTTGCGGGACAAGTGGAATAACATTCCTCGAGATCACATTAAACGTCCGGGATGATCAATTCCACGGCGCTGTCGAGATTGCGCTGCACAACGGGGTTGTAACATGTTTTGTTAGGACTGTGAGTTGATGATTCGACATTAGATTTTTCGATTACCTATAGCGTCTGAAAGATAATAACGAAACATTTTTGTTTGATATCGATCTATTGTTAGAATTGTTAATTTACAAGAACAATTTATTTTAAAAGAATATCATTTCTAATATAAATTTTATTTTTGAAAAATTAAGTGTTGCGTTTTCATTGGCACTCAGTATATATACAATTGTTTACCATTTATGTTGGATTTTTATTATCCTTTTTAAAACAAACGTATTAAGATTTAATACTTAGTTATGCCGTTAATTATTATATACATTGTTTAAAGCATTGTACAAAATTGTATAATGATTCTTTAATAAAAATGTATATCATCACATTTTTTACTTTATGAATGCCTGTTTAGACACATATTAAAAAAGTTAAACAACTTCTTATTGGAGTAATTGCCATTAAATTACGTTTTTTTTACCATTTTAGTTTAAGGGCTAGGTGAGTTTTCACATCAATTCATATAGGAGATAATGCCCTTGAATGAAAAAAAAAACATTTTTTGTCTTGTCCTCAAGTTAAGTGGTAGTATGCAAGACATATGTTTTACTATTTAGTAACAGCGTAAATTGTTAGCATGAAGCTTAATATTTCCGGAGGTAGGAGACCTGGATACATTATATCTTGAATGCAGATATCTTATGTAACAAAGTTTCTTTCAGTCATATGTATAATGTCCTTGACTTCATTTTCCTGGTTCAGGAAATGTTTGATAATCATATTTGGTGTGTGATTACTTGTGATGGCTACTTGTCCGTTAGACAGGGTTCACTTGACCCTGACTTTATTTCATGGATCAGTATTCAAGGTTCCAGTTTTTTGGTTAGGTCTGTTTCTCAAATTCTGTAAGCATTTAGGTCAACTTTATTTGAAGCGACTGTCATACAAGTAAGAGGTTTAACTAGCTTTTAAATCAATCCTCCACTTTATTCATACGAAAATACCTGTAACAAGTCAGGGATATGAAAGTTGTTATCTATTAGTTTGAAGTCTGCTCTTATTTTGCTTTTTGATTAGGAACTTTCCATTTTGAACTTCAGTATTTTTGTGATTTTCCGTTTAACCCTACATGAGCAGTTTGGTTCATTGTATAATGATATCTTGTTTTCAGTGTTATGTTCTGTTGACTGTACAAGATTATTTGAGGACTAATAATTTAGAAGTTTTTATCAATCATAAAAGTAAATAACAAAAATTCAAAACGGAAAGTGTTTTGGAAAATAGCAGAATCAAAAGCTCAAATACATCAAACGAACAGCAATTTAAAAACAGCACAAATAATGAGAAGTGTAAAACCATTTATACAGGAAATCAACCCTCCAGTCTTTATGAGAAACGAGAAACACTTATGAACAACATCAACACACGACAACAAGTACCGGACGTAGGACAGGTGCAAACACATGCAGCAGGTCTAAACGTTTTAACAGGCGCCAACCATAACCCTAACTTGTTATAGTATTGTAGAATTACAACAAAGAAAGACACACTACAATATCGATTGAAATGACTGAACTCAACCAAAAGACAGTAACAAACATAAATATACACACACTAAACGAATAACTTTAGTCTATGACACAATGTAAATACAATATAGATAAAGAAAAGAGGGGTGTAAAATGATACATTAAAGACAACTTTAACCTTGGAAAAAAGGCGTTTTGTGTAGGGAGTACATGAAGTACGGAAATATAATTAAGAAATAATTCATGGGTGCTTGAATATATCGTGATTTTACCACGGGTTGGCCCTTTATGACAAATATTTTACCCCTGAGCGATAGCGAGGGGTAAAATATCGGCATAAAGGGAAAACCCGTGGTAAAATCTAGATATATTCAAGCCCCCATGAATTATTTCGATTCTGATAGGACACATACGGCAATTCTTTTGGATCGAAGCGCTCTAGGTGTAGGCAAATATTTGCCGTTCCCATAAATAAACGCACTAATAAACAAGCGTAAAAGAACGGAGCAAACTACATTAGTGACATGCTTAAACTATTTAAAATAATGTATTTAGACAGTTTTGGATGAATTTGAATGATAATTTATTTATATGTCTTATATGATGTACAATAAAGGGCTTTTGCCACATTTTAGCATCATTTGTGTATGTTTCCTTGTGATGATTTTCGGATTCACAAGCGTGTATTTTCCCGTAAAATGCTTACATTCTAACGTCATTGTTCTATGACGTCGGGTATCTCATTTATAAAATAGCATATGACGTTGGAGTACAATCGGAACAGCACTGGCAATATATTCATATTTTACCACGGGTGTGTACTCAAAGCGTTTGAAGGACGTCATGTTAGAATTTGTTGTATATACCTAGCTAAACCTTTAATTTATATAACAGTCGAAATAAAAGATTCCTCAACATGTGCACGTTTATTCGTTATAACAAAAGACATTAGTTTGCTATTCCCTGTTGTAGACACATTAACAGAGATCTCATTTCTGAAATTAAGATAAAATATTTACAATTGACCCATAATGTTCCATTATACAAATGAAATTAATCAAATTGTCGACCTTAACTGAAATTCAATGAATGATTTTAACCTTTAAATTATTAAATAACACAAAAACAGACATTGCTTAATATGAAAACAAATATTATTGACTTTAATTACATGGTTTATCCGATATATCTTCCCATTTAGTCTGAGAACTCTTTAAATATAATTTGCACAGGGTAAAAATGAATTGCCATTCTTCCAGCGAAATGTCTGGCTTTCCACTGTTTATTCCGGCTTCCTCTGCAAATAGATATTGGCTATCATTATGTGCTCCAAGTTGCTGAAAGTATTGTAATTTAATACCAAAAATTGATACGTTATTTGTTCATTTTTAGCTCACCTGGCCCGAAGGGCCAAGTGAGCTTTTCTCACCACTTTGCGTCCGTCGTCGTCGTCCGGCGTCGTCTGACAACTTTTACAAAAATCTTCTCCTCTGAAACTACTGGGCTAAATTAAACCAAACTTGGCCACAATCATCATTTGGGATATCTAGTTTTAAAAATTTGTCCGGTTACCCGGCCCACCAAGATGGCCGCCATGGCTAATAATAGAACATAGGGGTAAAATGCAGTTTTTGGCTTATAACTCTGAAACCAAATCATTTAGAGTAAATCTGACGGGGGTAAAATTGTTTAACAGGTCTAGATCTATCTGCCCTGAAATTTGCAGGTAAATAGGACAACCCGTTGTTGGGTTGCTCCCCCAGAATTAGTAATTTTAAGGAAATTTTGCTGTTTTTGGTTATTATCTTTAATATTATTATAGATAGGGATGAACTGTAATCAGCAATAATTTTCAGCAAGGTAAGTTTACAAATAAGTCAACATGACCGAAATGGTTGACCACTTTAGGAGTTTTTGCCCCTTTAAGAGTTATTGCCCTTTATAGTAAATTTTTAACCATTTCTCGTAAATCTTAGTAATCTTTTACAAAAATCTTCTCCTCTGAAACTACTGGGCATATTAATCCAAACTTGGCCATAATCATCTTTGAGGTATGTAGTTTTAAAATATGTTCGGTGACCCGGCCATCCAAACAAGATGGCTGCCATGGCTAAAAATAGAATATAGGGGTAAAATGCAGTTTTTGCCTTAAAACATAAAAAACAAAGCATTTAGAGCAAATCTGAAATGGGGTAAATTGTATATCAGGTCAAGATTTATCTGCTCTGAAATTTTCGGATTAATCGGACAACCCGTTGTTTGGTTGCTGACCCTGAATTGTTAGTTTTAAGGAAATTTTGCTGTTTTTGTCTATCCTAAATTCATGTATTTGGTTTTGATGTTATATTTGTTTTTCTCGTGGTATTTTGTCTGATGCTTGGTCCGTTTCTGTGTGTGTTGTATTTCGGTGACGTGTCGTTGTTCTCCTCTTATATTTAATGCGCTTCCCTCGGTTTTAGTTTGTTATCCCGATTTTGTTTTTTGTCCATGGATTTATGAGTTTTGAAAAGCGGTATACTACTGTTGCCTTTATCTGGTTATTATCTTGAATAATATTATAGATAGAGATAAACTGTAAACAGCAATAATGTTCAGAAAAGTAAGATTTACAAATAAGTCAACATGAGTGAATTTGTCAATTGACCCCCTAAAGAGTTATTGTCTTTTATAGTCAATTTTTAACAATTTTCATAAAATTTGTAATTTTTTACTAACATTTTCCACTGAAACTACTGGGCAAAGTTCATTATAAATAGAGATAATTGTAAGCAGCAAGAATGTTCAGTAAAGTACGATGTACAAACACATCACCATCACCAAAACACAATTTTGTCATGAATCCATCCTCTTCCTTTGTTTAATATTCACAAAGACCAAGGTGAGCGACACAGGCTCTTTAGAGCCTCTAGTTATAATACTTCTCTTTAAATTCACAATTTTGATATATGTTATCATCGGATTTTTGAATTTCATTGTCATAAGACATTTAGTACATATTAAAGAATTGAATGCTTATTTTTGTAACTTTATTGGGGTATAAAAGCGTTGACCGAAGTACATTTTGTTTGAAGCGCGGTGGCGCGTCACTCTAAAAATGTGCGCACCGTCAACGCTTTTACAACCCTATGAAGTTACAAATAGAGACTCTAAAGAGCCTGTGTCGCTCACCTTGGTATATGTGAATATTAAACAAAGGACGCAGATGGATTCATGACAAAATCGTTCTTTGGTGATGGTGATGTGTTTGTACATCGTACTTTACTGAACCTTCTAGCTGCTTACAATTATCTCTATCTATAATTAACTTGGCTTAGTAGTTTCAGAGGAGAAAATGTTTGTAAAAGATTACTAAGATTTACAAAAAAATGGTTAAAACTTGACTATAAAGGGCAATAACCCCTAAAGGGGTCAACTGACAATTTCGGTCATGTTGACTTATTTATAGATCCTACTTTGCCAACATTTATTGTTTTTTTACAGTTTATCTCTATGATATCTATAATAATATTCAAGATAACCAAAAACAGCAAAATTTCATTAAAGCTACAAGTTCAGGGGCAACAACCCAACAACAGGTTGTCCGATTCATCTGAAAATTTCAGGGCAGATAGATTTTGTCCTGATAAACAATTTTACTACGTATCAGATTTGCTTTAAATGCTTTGGTTTTTGTGTTATAAGCCAAAAACTGAATTTTACCCCTATGTTTTATTTTTAACCGTGGCGGCCATCTTGGTTGGTTGACCTGGTCGCGCCACACATTTTGTAAACTAGATACCCAAATGACGATTGCAGCCAAGTTTGGTTTAATTTACCACGTAGTATCAGAGGAGAAGATTTTTGTAAAAGATTACTAATATTTACGATTTTTTTTTTTAAATTGACTATAAAGGACAATTACTCCTAAAGGGGTCAACTGACCATGTCGGTCATGTTGACTTATTTGTAAATCTTACTTTGCTGAACATTATTGCTGTTTACAGTCGATCTCTATCTATAACAATATTCAAGATAATAACCAAAAACAGCAAAATTTCTTTAAAAATACCAATTCAAACAACCCAACAACGGATTTTCCTATTCATCTGAAAATTTCAGGGCAGATAGATCTTGACCTGATAAACAATTTTACCTCACTTCAAGTTTGCTCTAAATGCTTTGGTTTTTGAGTTATAAGCCCAAAACTGCATTTTACACCTATGTTCTATTTTTAGCTGTGGCGGCCATTTGGTTGGTTGGGCGGGTCACGCCACACATTTTTGAACTAGATACTCAAATGATAGTTTTGGCCAAGTTTTGTTTAATTTGGCCCAGTTGTTTCAGAGGAGAAGATTTTTGTAAAAGATTACTTAGATTTACGAAAAATGGTTAAAAATTGACTATAAAGTGCAATAACTCCTAAAGGGGTCAACTGACCATTTTGGTTTTGTTGACTTATTTGTTAATCTTACTTTACTGAACATTATTGCTGTTTACAGTTTATCTCTATCTATAATAATATTCAAGATAATAACCAAAAACAGCAAAATTTCCTTAAAATTACCAATTCAGGGGCAGCAACCCAACAACGGGTTGTCCGATTCATCTGAATATTTCAGGGCAGATAGATTATGACATAATAAACAATTTTATCCATGTCATATTTGCTCTAAATGCTTTGGTTTTTGAGTAACAAGCCAAACACTGCATTTTACCCCTGTGTTCTATTTTTGGCATTGGTGGCCATCTTTGTTGGTTGGCCGGGTCACGCCACTCATTTTTCAAACTTGATACCCCAATGATGATTGTGGCCAAGTTTGGTTAAATTTGGCCCAGTAGTTTCAGAGGAGAAGATTTTTGTAAAAGTTAACGACGACGGACGACGGACGACGGACGCAAAGTGATGAGAAAAGCTCACTTGGCCCTTCGGGTCAGGTGAGCTAAAAAGAAGCATTCAATACTTATAATTACATTTTAGCTATAAGTATGAAAACATTTTAAAAAAATAATTTAATTAATTTGTGCACTTTATTGAGGGACTACGTGTTATCATGAATGATAAGTTTTATTGAATAATGCAAATTGCTAAAAGAATAACACGTGAGGTACAGTTTGCCAATCAGAATAAAGTATTATAGTGAAACATACATCTAATGTAATTATATGTTAATAATAAGATCACAATACATACAGACAGCTGCAGTATTTGGTATTTAAAGAAATAAAAATCGTTGGGGTATGAAAATGAAATAATACATTGTTCAAAATGAGATTCTCTTATTTCAGTTATAGTGTATTTTAAAAAACACAACGTTCAGTTTATTTTTTGACACGATGAAGGATTGGCGAAGAACAATGTTTCATGCAAGGTAGGTTCACATTTATAATTTGAAAAAAAGGCTGTTAACTTTGCTAACAGATTACTTCAAAGGAGTTTATATTTGTGTAAACTCGGTCGACAAAAGTAACAGGAAATCAATGAATATGAATGTGAAATATGTTGAAATATTTAATAACCCTCCATCTTACTCATGTCAAAAAAACTCGGGGATAACTTTTAATTTACACCAATAGTGTATTGGATTTTGTCAGAAATTGTTAAAGGAGATGCATATGGTAAACGTGAACAAGATTCAAAACTATTAAAGTAGTGTCCACAAGATATCTGAAACATCAACTCGTATTTTTTTAAGCTCACCTTGCCCTAAGGGCCAAGTGAGTTTTTATCGTCACATGGCGTCCGTCGTCCTTCGTCGTCGTCCGTTGTCGTTTACTTTTACAAAAATCTTCTTCACTGAAACTACTTGGCAAAATTAAACAAACTTAGCAACAATCATCATCTATATCTAGTTTCAAAAATGTGTCCGGTGACCCAAACAACCAACCAAGATGGCCACCATGGCTAAAAATAGAACATAGGGGTAAAATGTAGATTTTGGCATATATCGCTGAAACCAAAGCATTTAGAGCAAATCTGACATAGGTAAAAATGTTTATCAGGTAAAAATCTATCTTCCTAGATGAATCTTACAACCGGTTGTTAGGTTGCTGCCCTTGAAATGAAATTCTGTCGTTTTTGGTTATTATCTTGAATATTATTATAGATAGAGATAAACTGTAAACAACAATAATGTTCAACAAAGTACGATCTACAAATAAGTCAACATGACCAAAATGGTCTGTTCACTTCTTAAGGAGTAATTACCCTTTATAGTCAATTTTTAACAATTTTTCGCAAATATTTGTTATTTTTTTACAAACATCTTCTCCTCTGAAACTACTGACACAAATTAAACCAAACTTGTCCTCAATCATCATTTGAGTATCATGCTTAAAAATGTACGTGTCCAATGACCCCAGCCGTAAATCAAGATGTCCAACATGGCTAACAATAGTACATAGGGTAAAATGCAGATTTTGGGTCATATCTCTGCAACTAAAGCATTTAGAGTCTGACTGAATTAAATTGTTCATTAGGTCAAGATCTATCTGCCCTCAAATTTTTTAGACCATGCAGGCATCGCTTTGTTGGGTTGCTGGCCCTGAATTGGTAATTATAAGATCATTTGCAGCTTTTGGTTATTATCTTGAATATTATTATAGATAGAGATAAACTGTAAACAGCAATATTATATAGCAAAGTTAGACCTAAAAATAAGATAATATGACAAAAATGGTCTAATGGTCCCTTAAGGATGTATTGCCCTTTTTAGTCAATTTTCAACCATTTTCATAGATTGTTTAAATTTTTACAAAATACTTTCCACTGTAACTACTGGGCCAATTTCATTATTGATAGAGATAATTGTAAGCTGCAAGAATGTTCAGTTCAGTTATAACTACAAACACATCACCATCAACCAAACACAACGTTGTCATGAATCCAAATAAAGGCAACAGAAGTATACCCTGTTCAAAACTCATAAATCCACGGACAAAAAAACAAAATTGGGGTAACAAACTAAAACCGAGGGAAACGCATTAAATGTAAGAGGAGAACAACGACACAACACTAAAATGTAACACACACAGAAACGGACCAAGCATCAGACAAAATCCCACGAGATAAACTGTAAACAACAATAATGTTCAGCGAAGTATGATCTACAAATAAGTCAACATGACCAAAATAGTATGTTCACCTCAGATTCTGTGTCCTTTGTTTAATATGCATACACAACAAGGTGAGCGACATCGGCTCTTTAGAATCTCTTGTATAAAACTGCAAATACTAATAAGAGTTTGGTGTAGATCTTAAGAACTCTTAAGAATCAACAATTGATAAACACTTGTGGTTCAAAATACATTGACACATTATTAGACATCTCATAGTAAGAAAATCAGATATAGTATGTATTCATGTTTAAATTAGGGACAGTTTTTTTTATAAACATAAACTTTTAACTGAACAAAGAAAAAATGATGAAATGTTTTATTTGATACAAATAAGACACGACTTTAAATCCAGGGTCTACCAGTTAATTTCAATACTGAAAACTCGGTTAATACAGTTTGCTTAGGTTAATAAAGGGATTGTAAAAAAATTTAAATGATACGGTATTGAAATACAATGTACTCGCTGTTTAATGAACTGGTCATTAAATCGCTGAGATGTGACTGCATACTAATACACTATTTAAAATGAATCATATTACAGTAAAATGATTTTGAATTTCATTTAAGTTATCTATAATCTATATGCTACACAAATCTCAGGTAAACATTAAACAAGATGAAAGATTGGCTAGATGTTTAGTCATTATTGAAAGATGGTTCAGTATTTTTGTGATATTACTTTTTACATTTGTAAGATTATTTAACAAAAAAAAAGCCGTTACTTATATAACTTACTGCATTTTTTACAACCCGACTCGTATGTGCATACACTATTACAGCTCATGACGTTATGCAACGTTTTATACGTGTATTGCTTGTAAGCCATTTAGCTCAAAATAATATTCTCAAATTTCAGTTATAGTGTATTTTAATGATTATGTACCCTTGTGTTGATGCAATGCTAAACATATGGAAACTTTATAGAAAATCAACAGCCTTTCTTTCCCCTTGTACTGTAATAATTGGCAATTCGATGCTTAATAGAAAGAGGGTTATTGCATGCAGTGCTAGCAATGATTTCATAAAAACAAGTTTATAAATTTAGATATTGGTTAAAACAAATATGAATATTGATAAACTTAAGTACACCTTCTAGGGTGCGCCCGACTTTAATGACTCAGCACGAGGTCTTTTGTAATTTAACGGTTGTTCATAAAATTGGGAAAGAAAGTGGGGAATGTGTCAAAGCGACAATAACCCGACCATAGAGCAGACAACAGCCGAAGGCAACCAATGGGTCTTCAATGTAGCGAGAATTCCCGCACCCGTAGGTGTCCTTCAGCTGGCCCCTAAAAAATATGTATACTAGTACAGTGATAATGGACGTCATACTAAACTCCGAATTATACACAAGAAACTAAAAACAAGAGACTAAAATAAAAATTAAAACAAGACTAACAAAGGCCAGAGGCTCCTGACTTGGGACAGGCGCAAAATTGCGCAAAAAAAAATATGACTTTTTGTAAACAATAAACGCTACCACGTCATAGAAAAAAAGTGAGTTATCTTTGTTCAAAATTTTATAACAACAATTTAACTCTGTGGATTTCTACAAAAAATGTTGTTTTATTTTCACCAAATTATCTTTTTCTATTTCATGCAATTGAAATATAAGTTCATGCTTTGCAATAAGTTTCCTCTTTGTATATGTTCAAAATAGCCCATCTCTATTATTATATATTGCCTTTGGTGATATGATACTATTGTAGTCTGAAAATTTCGTAATCAACAGGACACAGAAGGGGTCATAAACCTTTAATAACACAGCATTCGGTTGATTTTTGACACGATGACGGATAGGTATGAAATTATGTTTCTATTAAGGTAGGTACACATTTATAATTTAGAAAAAAGGCTGTTATGTTTTATAAAGTTTATTTTAAAGAAGTTTATATTTATGTTACAAGATCTATAAATATGAAGATGAAATATGTTGAACATTCAATGACCCTCCATTTGATTTATGTCAAAAACTCATAAATGACTTTATTTCACTTTACACCATAAATATATCCATTGCATAAGAATAACGCCTATGATAAATGTGGACAAGGTTCAGGACTATTTAAATAATGTCCAGAAGATGTTGAAACATCAACCCATATTTTGATACAATAGTACAATTTTTGCTTACACCATGCATTGTTGTGTTCATAATATTTTTTTTATTTTTAAGCAAAATAGTAGTTTGTTTACAAATCAAAAGTTTTAGTGAAAACATATGCTCATGAATTAACGAAGAACACTTTTTACCCGGATTGCGAATGAGTAGAAGATCTCAGGCATAGATTACCTCAGCCGTATTTGGCACAACTTTTTTGAATTTTGGACCTCAATGCTCTTCAACTTTGTACTTGTTTGGCTTTATAAATATTTTGATATGAGCGTCACTGATGAGTCTTATGTAGACGAAACGCGCGTTTGGCGTACTAAATTATAATCCTGGTACCTTTGATAACTATTCTTTTCTTTAAAGAAACTATAATTCTTTGCCTTTTTCATATCGAGACACGCTTAATTATTTTAAAATGGCTCCGCTACAAGAAAACAAATTTTACAATTTTTTTAAAAACTTTTCCCTTAAATTTTTTTGAAAACCATAAATACGAATCCTGTCTCGGAGAAAGTTTATTCACCTTCAATTCTTATGAGAAACCATCTTCTCATGATTAATAATGGTCTTAAGATTTCTTTTTAAAAAAGGGTTAATTTGGTTGAACCATGATGATTTGTTTGTCTGTTTTTTTTTGTCTTTTTATTAACGGTTCTCTTTATTTAGAGCGTTTGCAACATTCACTCCAGCGACATTTAAAAAAAAGACATGTCAGGGCCAATCAAAACGAGATGGCCAATTGAAACAATATCATCATAGCTTTGCACCTTTGAACTTTGTGTTATTTAATTAAACAGTAGTGTCAATCTTGTTGGTCGTTGTAAGTGTGTATATCATGTTTATATCTATTTTAATTTCTGGACAAAATCAACAAATGTCAAAGTTTAAGCTTGATTTTTGCATTAATGGCAGGTCAATGAATACTTTTAAGTTTGTTTAATTCATATGCATTCAGTTTCATTTACTGTTGTATAGAACTTTGTGTTATTTAATTAAACAGTAGTGTCAATCGTGTTGGTCGTTGTAAGTGTGTATATCATGTTTATATCTATTTTAATTTCTGGACAAAATCAACAAATGTCAAAGTTTAAGCTTGATTTTTGCATTAATGGCAGGTCAATGAATACTTTTAAGTTTGTTTAATTCATATGCATTCATTTTCATTTACTGTTATATAATAACAAAAGTAATATTTTTTGGCAAAAAAACTCGTTGATGCATCCGCTTGCTGCTGTTTTAATTCATACGATTCTCGACGTTTTATATTTATTGTATTGATTTTTTCTTCTTATCGATTAATAATTTTATAACATCGATGAACTACTATTGCTTTTGTTCAAGTCCCTGTAGCCGTTGTCCTACAAGAAATGAAAGTCATTATTGAGCAACAGCAATAATAAAACGGCAATGCAACGTACATAGAATTAAATTATTAGATAACAAATGCCATATTCATGA
Source organism: Mytilus edulis (assembly GCA_019925275.1). Lineage (NCBI taxonomy): Eukaryota > Metazoa > Mollusca > Bivalvia > Mytilida > Mytilidae > Mytilus > Mytilus edulis. The sequence continues at coordinate 2,379,259 of CM034360.1, read as the reverse complement.
CTTGATACAGGATATTTTAAGAAAAATGGGGTGAATGTAAGCCAATTTAAAAAAAAAACATATAGTATGTCTTCGTTTTCTTTTTCTTTACTTTATGTACTGTACATTGGTTTCCTTATCATTCGTTGGATTCCAATTTTCGTAGATTTCGTGGGTACAAAGGATCTACAAAATAACATATACAACGAATAACAAAAAAAATCTACAAGCTTGTATGTAGAATGCGGTAAAACCACGAAATCAAATATCAACCAACATGTAAGTTTCCCTTAATCGTCGGAAATAAATAAGTCCACAGTTTTCATTTTTATATTAGGGACATCCTGTTTTACATAATTGTTTTTAAACTGTAAGAGTATTTACCGAAAATGATAGAAAAAGATAACATTAAATATGTACGTACAGAGGTTGTACCAAAGAACATTATTTTGTTTTCTATGTTGTAGTCGAATACACATACAAATTTAAATATTGCAAAACAATATATTAGACAATTGTGTAAATTAAGAATTTCTAAACACAATTTACACATTGAAAAAGGCAGATATAATAATACGCCTATGGATAAAAGAATATATGTAAACATTGTATTGATAACAAAATTGAAGATGAGTTTCATTTTATATGTGAATGTAACTTCTATCACGACGAGAGGGAAAAGTTTTATGATGGCATTGTTAATATTATACCATGTTTTTGCAATTTAGAAGATTTTGATAAATTTAAATATTTAATTAACTGTTCAAAGACTGATGTTCTCACTAGATTTCTTATATATATAGACAAATGTATCTTGATTAGACATTCATCAGTGGGAATAATTGCATAATATTGAAGTGTGAGTTTTGTCTCTTGCTTGTTACAAGTGTCAAAATTGTTGGCTGTTATGTTTTCTTTTTCTTTTGTTTTGTATATGGTTTTTTTATATGTGTTCATGTGTTTCACCGATGATCCTTTTGTACTGGATTTTATACTGAATAGAATTAGTTAGTTAGTTAGTTAGTTAGTCATAACAATCTCTGTATCTGAAGATAAGTTATCAAGATTGACAAATCTAGTGACATTGACTGAATTTCGTTGAATGATTTCAGCTTTTAATTCAACAATAAAAAAAAAAAAATAATGTATTATATAGGATACTTTTAAGGTCGCTGATAGTGTTGTTAAACAGTCACATATCCGTTAAAAAAAATGAAAACAAAATTAAAGTATTTTGATAATTTATAGTATACCTGTCTTGAAAATGGATTATATTGCATATTTCAAAACCCCTAGTATGTTATTTTAAAAAAGATTCTGCATTTAGGTATTTGTTATTTGGATGACCTTGTCATACCATCCCTGAGAAGTGACTGCATAATAAAACATTGTTTAAAATCATCTCACATTTCACTAAAACGATTTAAAATTTAATGTGAAGTTAACTAAATATATAACACAAACTTGAATGTTAAACACGATGACAAATTTGTGATAAATTAGGTCGTTATTTAAAGAAGGTTCACATTTGCATGAATTATAAAAAAGGCAGTTTATTTTGACATATATAACAGGCTATTTGACGAGGACGTTTACACTTGTGTTAAATCGGTCGGCACAAGCATCAACCGAATTAAGTCATTCAATTAGTTTCAATAATATGCAACGAATACAAGGTCAAGACCAATAATATATTGAACACTTTTAAAACCGTGTCGTCTGTTCATGAACTATTACATGACTCCATTTTTTAAAAGTAAAATAAATTACAACATGCATTATAATTCTTATACATTACATTTTATTTCCCTTTACCAGTCAAGATACCATATACCTTAAAAGTATTATTACAATTTTCGAACACTCAGAAAGGAGATACTGTCTGAAACAAATGATGTCTGAAAGATTTATCTGGTTTATTCATAGCTAAGACCCCGATGATTTGATATTTATGTATTTTGAAATAAAAACATTTATATAGAACCGACGAATCTCAATTAGTTTCTTTTGGTATCTTCCATAACTATGAGCTACCATTTTTTTGCCTATTGTATAGCATCAGTTGAGAGTGCTAGAATTTACTCTTGTCTAAATATCATAGACTTTGATGTTTCTAATTTAAGTGTAAACCGTTGTACATTAACGTTAACATGACATTAACGCCCTTACGAGGCAGGTAAAAAAATCCAACTTAAGACAACATGACGGTATTCGAATCATGGTTCTCAGAGTATTTAAAGTATACTGATTATTTTAATATCAAACGAATGAAAACTGATATATTTCTAACTTGGTCGAGTCATTTCAGTAGGTTTCAAATACTGGATTAAAACTAGTTTTATAGCTAGGTTAAACTCTCACTGGAATGGTAGTTGAATACAATTCCTTTATATCGACAACAACGTGTTAGAATAACCAACAGATGAAATTGTCGAACATTGGAGGATAGCAGTCAACATTCTGCTATTATCTTCGTAATAACACCATGTTGCATAAACTTTAAATCAAACACAAACAAATGAGTCCAGAAAATATGCAGATTACATGGAGTATTGTAGTTCACTCGATATTTTGTCATGCATTAAAAACTGGAATTGTATAACAAGACTGGTACCTATAACTGTAATGACAAAACAAATATATTTTTTTTTTCATTAAATAACCATAGTTAAACACGAAAAATGTCATTACATAAATGTTTTAGGTGTATTATTAAATATATTCCTATTATTAAAGGAGTACCCTTTTCTTAAACAAGGCAAAATTTTGAAATAAGTCATGCCTATCAAAGGTATGTAAATCTCATTCTAGTCTATCGTCATAATTGTTCATTAATCATTTGGATTCTGTGGAGCTCGAAGTGAATTCTAATCTTTAACTTTTATTTTCTTAATCTTTGAACCACATTAAAACAGCTTACCCCTTTTTCCATGAAATCTATCGAGGTGCAATCTTGTTTTAGTCAAAATGAAAAACTACCAACATTTCTCTTATTGAACATGCGGTAAAGTGAATGCAGGTTTTTGATAGAATCAATTTCAGAGAGATGGATATCTAATATGATCTGCAACTGAAAAAAAAGTAAAATTATAAAGGCCCCTCAAAAAGACAAATTGTATAATAAATCAAATGCTAATATATATAATCTAAATACTTAGGTACACCCCAAAGTAAATTATCATATATTATTTAAATAAATTTTGATATCTTTACCATTGATAAGTTCTTATCCTATCACCGTAATGATCAATTGAATAACTGCTTCGGGTTCATAGATCATATGATCAACTCTAGAGACCAACTATTTATTTTTTGTATGTCAAATAAAGTTGTTTTTGCTATACATGTTAATATATATGTGTAACCAGGTTGTTTTGGTCGTATATTAAAATAAACACCTCAGGATCAATGGATACGTTTTATTGTGTAAAATAAGAAAAGACCTTGCAATACAAATACAAATAATCAGTACAAAGAAAGATAACTCTATTCATTCTAGGTGACAATACCTGAAATACAAAACTCAAATATGTCCTACTGGACAACAATGGTTTTCCATGTTATCTACTTGCAAATCTTTTTTCATAGATATAGGAAGATGTGGTGTGAGTGCCAATGAGACAACTCTACATCAAAACAACAATAGAATGTTAACCATGAGAAATATTGTTGTTATCATAAATTATCAATCTTAACATTTAACATATTGTATTTTATCAAATATTCTTCTGATAGTCATTTACGGCTTATTCCATTGAAATGAATAACAACATTGAATTAGTACACATAAAGCAACGCGTACAGTAACAGTACACAATAAGCTTATTAAAACAAATATTATAGGCATTCTCAAATCATAAACACACATATAAACAGAATACAAAACCTACTATGTATGAGGTACATGGGTCCTGTATTTCAACATGGAATCTTTAACATCACGGCCGACACTCGGCTAACCGAGAGATTGGTCGGTTAATCTATATTGAGTATGCAGCTATATGGGCGATTGGTCTGTTAATCGGGTTGGTTATACGTCTGTTAAGAGTAAAACGCATAATTTGATGTTAAACTCAATTAAATATACCGATTTTTGGCATATTAATAGAACCAAATCAAAAAAAGAAAAGTGTCTGACAAAATGATATCTATCATTGAACAATTCCCCCTTGTAAATACATTTCATAGACTGCTCAGTTTTCGGTAAAACTAAAAGGCGTCGCGCAAGTATGTAGTATTTATGGTTATACGCATAGCAATTGTTTCAAAAAAAGGCGAAACAAACAATTTTAGATACCTTTTTAAAGGACATAAAATAGTACTTTGGTTCTAAAAAATAAATTGACATTAGTAAATATTTCATTTTTGTAATATAACGTGAATAATACCACGTTTTAGTGAAAATTATAGGAATCAAGTCTGTTAATGGGTTGGGCAATTGAAATTGTGTCAGTTAAGAGTTATTTAGCCACGACAATAGGAACAAGTTAAGAATGCAACAGTATCTTTCTAGTAAGAGCATTATATTTTTTACTTTCTCTGCATTTAATTGAAGGTTGCGTCACTTGAATATAGCGTGATATGGTTTGGCCGCTGGAATACGCATGAATTTATTATTAAAGTTTTCAATCAACCTTCATTTTTGTGTCTGTTCAAAGTAGCACTTTCTCAAATCCTACTGAAAGTGTCTTTCTAATATAACACAGAGTACATATAACATTTTTTCGTTCTCATGATATTTGTCACTGTACGTTAAAACTTCTTCGTCAGCATCGTCCAATCGGTTCTTTTCTCCAATTACTTTATCATATGTTGTTTACTTACATTCTAAAGAACTGAATGGAAAGGAGCGAATGCAGCTATACATTTGGTTATCTTAAGTTTTGATTCATTTTATTCCTTTTAGTTCCTTTCTATATAAGTGCAGAGGGAGGAGAACTGCAGTTGTCCGCATGCAAAGTTCTAGCATTTGTCACCAATATGAGTACATCGCAATCCGTTACTGTTTCAACACCCAGGGGTGTTTCATGTCTGTATTCTTAAACATTTATTTGTTCTCTCTCTTTTTATAGCAATGCATCACTCTCTACTGTCCTTATCTATCAGTCTATATTCTGAGTCTCCAGCCATATCCACGGATATCCCACGAGGATTCAATTTGGGGTTGTTTATTTTTGCATTCTTTAAATTGTTTTTTTTAACTTTTTTCTACACTGTTATTTATCTTACTCGTTATTCCTTCTCTATTATTAATATTTATGCATGCCAATTTTACTTACTGATGTTTAGTTTCATTACGACGTTTATCTTCTAATATTAGAACTTCTTTAATATTAGAAATTGTTATTAATTAAGGAATGTATCTCCCTTATGCAAAGCTCTGATTCCTTTCACGGATTTGGCTATACTTTTTTGACCTTTTCGATTATAGCTCTTCATCTTTTATATAAGCTTTGGATTTCAAATATTTTGTTTACGAGCATCACTGAAGAGACATGTATTGTCGAAATGCGCATTAGGTGCAAGAAAATTAGTACCGTTAATTTTGTTATCTCTGATTTATTGACTGGTTACCAATGTAGATGACACATTGGTGTCATTCATATATGAAATTGATATTACTTTCATAGTACACTTTTTGAAACAATTTTTTATAAATTTTCAATTTCCATTGTCTAAATTGTTCATGTGTTGTTTCGTGTATTTTATCTTGCATTGCTCATGTGTTGTTTCCGTATATTTTATGCGCTCGTCTTGAGCCTACCCATTTGATCCGATAACACCCCGTATAAAATTTTACCTTTATTGCCATTCATAACTCTTAACAGACCGAGTTTTATATATTAGACTCATTAACAGACCAAGTGTTAAATAAAGATTGATTTATGTCACCAAAATGCAGATTTTCGTGTAGATTTTTCACACACTGATATCAATATGGTTAACAAACATAATGCCTGTCTTTTTTTTGATGTTCAAAATATTGCATACAAGTAAATTGAACCCACGCGTCATTTTGTGTACATTTTGTGTGTGTAAAATGTGTATAAATTTATTGATGAGTAACCCGCCTTTTCATTTTATAGATCGAACATCGAAGCTAGAAAAATAATATTTACATCACTGGATTCAGTACATTGAATTGTTTTGTTTGACATGATTTTTTTTTTATGATAAAAATATATTTGAAAAGTTATACAATGAAATATACTGAACTTTCAATGATTTTCCTGATAACACCTGATTAACAGACTTTAGCCAACCCCATTAACAGACAAACCGTCGATATATCCGCATACTCAATATAGATTAACCGACCAATCTCTCGGTTAGCCGAGTGTCGGCCGTGTACATGATATAGGAACAGTATGGTTCAAAAGTCTGTAATAAAAATATTATCATAACTATTTGTGTTTATAGTTTAATAATGTATTGATTAATTGATTGATTGTTGGATGCTTTACGCCGCAAAATAATGTATTAAATTATCAAATCATTTAATAGTTAAAATATGTCTAACATATAATTTACTATTTTATCACTTACAATTACGTCTTTTCACTAAACTGAGTTATTATACAATTTTAATGTTGTGGATTAAATACTTACAAAATGTTTTAGTTAAAATGATTTAAACAATATTTAATATACTTTCATATGTTTTAATCTATTTTATACACCTTTTACTCTGAAATCATTCATTCTGACCATTTATACAAAATCATCTATACAATCTATTCATATCAGTATTTTAGTATGAATGTGAAATATTAAATAGAGAAAACTGACCTTATATTGGAATCAAAGATGTCCACAAATATAAATATATTAAAGCAAGCAACACATAACTATTCAATTCAAAGTATAAATAAATTCTGACATAATAATAGAATTTCCCTAAAAAATCACCATATGGCTAATAAACTCATCATAGATACCAGGACTAAATTTTATATATACACCAGACGCGCGTTTCGTCTACAAAAGACTCATCAGTGACGCCCGAATCCAAAAAAGTTTTAAAAAAGCCAAATAAAGTACGAAGTTGAAGAGCATTGAGATCCAAAATTCCTAAAAGTGTTGCCAAATACAGCTAAGGTAATCTATGCCTGAGGCAGAAAAGTCTTAGTATTTTAAAAATTTCAAAATTTTGTAAACAGTTAATTTATAAATATAACAATATCAATGATAATTCATGTCAGCACAAAAAGTGCTGACTACTGGGCTTGTGGTACCCGCGGGGAAATATTAGTCAATTATCAAGACGACGAGAAAGTTCCACGCTAAAAACTAGTAAAACACAAAGAGTAAACACATAATCAATATATCAAAACTCACTGAGCCATTTTAAGTTCATACAATAAACTTAACCAGTGGAGCATGACTAGAAACTACTCGCTTAGTATTTATAATAAAAAATATTATACTCATCAAATATATAGTATCATAATATCAAAGTATAGTACAGTACTAAAAATGTCCAAATTAACACATATGTTGCATGTTTTCAAATCATAAATACAGCAAAAAATACTATCTTGTTGCCGGAGGAACATATATGGTCTTAGTTTTATGCGTGCACGATTTTCATCAATGCCGCATTTGATATCGAGGATTAAACAGTGCAATATGTGTCTTCAATGGCTCCCCAACGTTACGGTCATAATGGACATATATTTACACCCAGCTCTATTGTTTTACTTTATATTTTTCATTTCTGAAACACGTGTAAATGGACTGTTATTAAAGAGAGAGGGTTAGCGCTATAGAACCAGGTTTAATCCACCATTTTCTACATTTGAAAATGCCTGTACCAAGTCAGGAATATGACAGTTCTTGTCTATTCGTTTTTGATGCGTTTTGTTATTTGATTTTGCCATGTGATTATGGACTTTCCGTATTGATTTTCCTCTGAGTTCAGTATTTTTGTGATTTTACTTTTTGAATAGATCTATTGTTTCGAATGAATAGCAATGGATTTTGGCTACAGGGTGGGACGATCGGGGTTTCTGATAACCACTGCTTCTACATCCTGTAAACACAGTTCAGTGTTGTTCATAACAATAGAAATTGATTTTTAAAAATAGCAAGAGCATTAGAAATTACTCATAGTGTTTCTAGATTAGAAAAAAATACCACATTTTAGGAAATTCCAATAGCGAAAAATATTAAATATCTACTTTTGAATAAAAAACAATCTTTTAAATTCTGCTTTGCTTGAAGATAAATATTTTGATCCCAGTCATATGTTTCTTGTCTTAAGCATTTTGATCCCAGTCATATGTTTCTATTCTTAAGCATTTTGATCCCAGTCATATGTTTCTATTCTTAAGCATTTTATCTCAGTCATATGTTTCTATTCTTAAGCATTTTATCCTAGTCATATGTTCCTATTCTTAAGCATTTTGATTCCAGTCATATGTTTCTATTCTTAAGCATTTTGATTCCAGTCATATGTTTCTATTCTTAAGCATTTTATCCCAGTCATATGTTTCTATTCTTAAGCATTTTATCCCAGTCATATGTTCCTATTCTTAAGCATTTTTATCCCAGTCATATGTTTCTATTCTTAAGCATTTTTATCCCAGTCATATGTTTCTATTCTTAAGCATTTTGATTCCAGTCATATGTTTCTATTCTTAAGCATTTTATCCCTGTCATATGTTTCTATTCTTAAGCATTTTATCCCAGTCATATGTTCCTTTTCTTAAGCATTTTTATTCCAGTCATATGTTTCTATTCTTAAGCATTTTATCCCAGTCATATGTTCCTATTCTTAAGCATTTTGATTCCAGTCATATGTTTCTATTCTTAAGCATTGATTTTCTTAAGAAGAAAGGGAGATTCATACTCCTTGACCACCGCCCCTCCCCCTCGGGTTGACCTCCAAAAAAAGGAATTCCCAAATATTCAATCTGTATTTTTGTATGTGAAGCTTGTCCGGTCGTCGTGTTTTCTAATCAAGACACACTCTTCTCTCAGTACGTTCAAATATGAATGTTGTTTAAATCGTGAAAGGAAAGGGGGCTTCTTTTTTTTAACCGGCCATATTGACAGCTGCAAACTAGAAGCATGATGAATTGTTTTAAGTATTAAGAATGTAAGAAATGGTCAACCTTAACCTGCTGATGCATATCCATGGATTGAACGGGAATAAAAAATCAGGAATTTTGTCATTAGTAAAATATACTCTCTTGTCAAAGTTTGAACGAAGATAGACAAAGTAAGGTTAGTAGTGGGGTTTCATGTGAAAAAGAATTATCTTTTTTATAATTCATGGTTTGATATTGTCAACAAATATGCTATCCGTTCTTTTTTTACTCAATATTCAATGTTAACAAATACAGGGTTTAGCAAAGGGTGTAAGTTAGTTATACATCTCGGGAAACGGCGTGTCTGGATAAGTAACTTCCTGCCGTTAATAATTTCAGTTTTTTGCATAACGATAAGTCCAAATTAAATATAACGCTAGAAAATTGGAAATGGAAGTGAACGTCGCATATTAGCATATGGGGTAATACAGCTTTTTCATATTGTCCACAGTATTGGCCCTGTTCGGAAAGCAATATTAAGGTAGCATAATACAAAGATTTGTTTACTTCCAATCTTCAACCTTGAAAATGCTATTTCTTTCTTTAGAATTCATATACGTTAATAAGAGAGGTTTAAAAAGATAGATAAGATATTAATCTTTTAAATGAATGAAATTGTTTGCTATTCAATCATTATGTAATTAATTATGTAGCAATTAATGACCAAATCCTGCTCCGTTCACTTGCATGAATTTAGCTCTTTCATCTCTATAACTATACAGGTAATTTTATCTTGATCTTAATAAATACAGTGCGGCTTTAAAAAGGTGTCTCAAATTATCGCTATCGTATTCCATTCTCTCTTAAATCTGTAATTAGTGTAAACAACCTCCCTACTACAGTTTAATTAGGTGTAAAATTTCATCTATACATTCTTTAGATAGCTTATTTCAATTGAAAGTGGAAATTTCTTGAATTTTTTTGTAGACACGGTTAACATCATAATTGATTACATAAGTGTTGCATTAATTTGAAAGAGTACGGTAATCTGTTAGCTATTCATAAATACCACTTTTATAACTTTACAAGTACAGATTATTACATGGCATTTTTCATATCAGACCCTTTATCGGCCCCAGGTTGTGATATCAGCCCAAGAGCCGCATGAACGAGGGCCGATAAAGGGTCTGATATGAAAAATGACATGTAATTATCTTTTTATCATATACTTCAGCAGAAGATATACAGACAAGAACTATTAAAATTTAATTTTGTTTTTCTTTGCACTTTCAGAAAATATTTACAGACAACCAAAACAAATTCGTTACTTTAATTGTTTTATTGATATAACAAGCATTTTATTTGTTTTGTCACAACAATTATCATGTTCTTCAATAATATTGTACCTCATTTATGTCTTTCAAAACATTTTAAACTTAATTCATTTTTGCTCCTCAACTATTTTTTAATTTTGTTTTTCTTTGCACTTTCAGAAAATATTTACAGACAACCAAAACAAATTCGTTACTTTAATTGTTTTATTGATATAACAAGCATTTTATTTGTTTTGTCACAACAATTATCATGTTCTTCAATAATATTGTCACCTCATTTATGTCTTTCAAAACATTTTAAACTTAATTCATTTTTGCTCCTCAACTATTTTGGGAAAAGTCTTATCACTTGCCGTTTCTGTTGTCGTGTTCAATCAAATTTCCGGAAATGAACGAAGTTGCATGTGATAAACGTCACGGAAAGTAACGGAAAGGCATGTGATAACATTCCGAAAGCAGTCAATAAAGGTACCTTTATCAGCCCGCTATGGAAATTCTTAAGAATTTGGTCAATAAACCTAGTAATCCTTTCATAGCCTTTTGATATTTTCAAATGTTATTGAACTGTAAAATTTTAGTAATATTTTATACAAGTATATGATAAAGAAAGTTATAGCATTTTAAAACTGAGGAATCGGAGGTATAACACTTTGTATAGTGCTACCTTAACTGTTATTAATATCAATAGGGCAACGTTATCAGTATTGCGCATGATGACTTATCAGTATTAGGGCTGATAAATGTATATTGTATGCTAATTATTGTAAATGATGTTTTTAAACTTCTCATGACCTACTATTTTGAATCTAATTTTCCGTTCAGATGTTATGTATGTATACATTTTTATACATTTTCTCTCCATTCTATTGTAGGTACATTCTGGAAGACAATATTTAGTGGTAGACAATAATAACAGTGGTGGAAGAGGAAAGCACTGTTACAATAAATAGAATCTATATAAACAGATCAAGGCTACCAAGATAATTGTATATGGAGATATTTCTTAAGAAACCAACATGAGTGTAACAGTAGAAGAGTCGAATTTCTTGAGATTTTACTTCCTTAATTTGAAGGTTGCTTCAAAGGCTGTCAGGGTATATTTTGATTCCATATATTCTCCGGTTAGACTGGCAGGGGAACTGAAAAACAATGAAACACATCTAAAAAGTCTTAGCTTTTTAACAAGTCCTCAGAGGATCATACTATTTCCAAGTTCAGGTAAGTTATTTAAACAATTTTGAAATCTGACACTCACAATTTTAATTGCTTAATTGATTTTAAAACAATTTTGTCTACAACACAATCAATAATGGTTCAATTTTGTTTTTGTTGTCCTTGAATTATTTATGATTGAAATAGTTCAAATTGTTTTGGATACTATTCATGTTATTGTCGTATATGGCTGATGAGAAGTAGTTATATATATAAGGCAGGAATATATGTGTATAGATATACACGAGTCTAAACTAAAAACTACGTTCAAACCTATGAAAACCACAATTTTTATACGTGTGCATGTAAAACAAATTTCGTTGTAGATGGGTCTAAATACAGCACAACAATACTTTCCAAAAGACCAAAAAAGTGAAAATGTATATTTAAACAAAACGTATTTGACTAACAGGTCGAACAACTGATGTTCTTTAACCCTGCTGACTGCCATTGGCGATTGCCAAATAAAATTGATCACAAGATGTAACAAAATGGATCTTAATATAAATTTAATACTAAACAGAAATCAATAAATTTGTGGCCAGGATGTTATGCCACAAACATATATACACTACATAAATCAAAATGTTTAAAAAGACCAACGTTTGTCCGCATTTGCATGGATTTTTACTCGACATTCTCTATTTATCTGAATTATTAAAAACAAATTAACATAGTATGGACTTGATTAATAAGGGTCTTGACAGAATGAACATTGTCTTAAAATTTCTCGACACTTCTTATATCATCTGATAAGAGTCTTGTTTAGTCTCGATCAATTCTTGACTGTCTTAAACTTGTCTTGATCAGTCTTGGCATATTCTAATTAATGTCGGAATATGTTTACACATTCTTGACAGTCTTAAAGCTGTCTGAATATAATTCGACACATTCTTGACGGTCTTATACATATGTCTTCTTGAAACTATCTCAAAAGTATAAATTTCGTCTGAAATGTAAACAGACTAATACTGCTCTGTTTGAGTATCTATTGCTGTTATATACTAATTATTATTATCGCTAAACTAAACTTTGAAGAATCAATGATTAATTTTGTATACCCTCTGAGTGCACCCAAATTGGAATAACCCGAATGACCTCCAATGTAGTTTAATTTCGATTCATTTTTTATTAAACGTTTAATTACTTGTTTTGACGTCAAAGTTACTGACAGGTGTAAAAAATAAAATCACAAAAATTCTGAACTTAGTGGAAAATCAATTCGGAAAGTCCATAATTACATGGCAAAATCAAATAACAAAACGCATCAAAAACGATTGAACCAGAACTGTCAAATGTAGAAAATGGTGGATTAAACCTGGTTTTATAGCGCTAACCCTCTCACTTTGATTGGAGTCTCATCAAATTCTGTTATATTTACATTGATGCATTAACTAAACAGACACAATCAATAAAGCAGTCAAAAATGAGTACAGCAGTCATCATTGTATAACAATTTTAAAAGGAACAATTTAACAGAACACAAAACCATCTACAAGAACATTCGTTGTGTGTCTGACGTCAGAAAATCTGTGTACGTCACACAGATTTATCGTTCAATGTACATACAAACAATTTTAAAATTTACATAGGCAATGTTAGCTTACATAGCAATATCAATACAATTTTAAAACTATATTGGGCGAACAACATAGTATCTTGAGAAAACGACATAATAAATTGAGGAAACGGCATAACATCTTGAGAGAACAACATAGTATCTTGAGGGAACGACATATCATCTTGAGGGAACAACATAACATCTTGAGGGAACGACATAGTATCGTGAGGGAACGACATAATATCTTGAGTGAACGACATATTATCCTGAGGGAACGAGATAACTATATAGTGGAAACGACATAGTTTCTTGCGGGAACGAGATAACTATCTTGTGGGAACGACATAGTATCTTGAGGGAACGAGATAGCTATCTTGTGGGAACGACATAGCGTCTTGAGGGACCGAAATAGTATCTTGAGGGAACGACATATTATCTTGAGGAAAGGAGATAACTATCTTGTGGGAACGACATTGTATCTTGAAGGAACGAGATAACTATCTTGTGAGAACGTCAAAGTAACTTGAGGGAACGGCATAGCATCTTGAGGGAACAAGATAGCTATCTTGTGGGGACGACATAGCATCTTGAGGGAACGACATAGTATCTTCAGGGAACATAATATTTTTAGGCAGTTGTTACGAACGTTTAATTATAGTTTCATAGTTTTATTCAGCTGAAAATATTGTTCCCGGCAAAATTGACAGTTTCCAATGTTGCGTTACGAAATTCCTCTAACATGAGGCATTCGGAAAACAACAATTGTTTTCCAGTTGTTATTAATACTACATTTCATTAGTAACTGCATTTTACCTGCTTATATTCGTAATTTGGTGTGAAGTCGGATGAAATTGTCCATTCCTTCAGTATAATTCTATGTTTACATTATCGATAACTTTAATAAACACATTTAACCTTGACCGGCAACCGACTATATTAGTACACGCAAGGAAAAGGCGTGCTAAGGACGATAAAAACCGGATTTTTTGTATAACGAAACGAATTTAAACAGATCTTCAAAGATTCCAAGAGGTAATTTAGCATACACGAAAAACACATTCAAACGTTTTAATATATTGTATTTCATTTACCTGTATCTATTATTATTGATAATAATAATCTCTCATACGTTTAAAAGTTGTTTAGTCATTATTTAATATCCAGAATTCAAATATATTGTTCATAAATTAAAGATTGGCAACAATCTTTACAGCAGTTAAGCTGCCTTATGCGAGCACCTTTGATTTGTGCTCTACCCAATAAATGCTGAAATATGTGCCATTGTTATTATCTAGCTAGATGTTATGTTATTTATAACTAATTGGACAGTTTTTTTTATACTTTTAGTTCTTGATTACAAAAAATATGATCAGATAAACCTGAAATGATCGTCGATTTATTCAAAAATTTTGAAGTTGCACATAGGAAGTAGGGCACATTAGGAATCTTTATGTAGTTTATTATCCCCTGAGATTTTGGCTAATCTGTCAAAAAATAAATGTATGAAATGTTTAATCGCTGAAAATCTCTAAAGACAAGCAGTACAGATTTCCCAAATGGCAAAATTCGTAGGAATATTGTTTGTAGTCAATACGTAGTCAACTACGTCAGTAGTCTTAAAAAAGGTTCCACTGTTCATATGCATGATGCTGGCGGCAATTGTAAGACGAAAGTTTTGTATCTTTTTAATTTGGAGGCAGAGGTTCAAATAAGGTTCAAATAAGCGGTTTTCCGAGGTCTGCGACCTTCCACTTTTGCACTCGGACTTTCGATTTGATTATTAGCTACGTTCGACATGCCTGACTTGAGAGGAAATAAAAAATAACTTTGAAAACATTTTTACCAAAGTCTCCTTATAAACGTGGGAGTCATTTACATTTGATATGTACAGGTCAGTCAGACCTCACAATTGACCACTGTAGTAGTAAACATTTGTCTGATTTGTGTCTCATAACTTTTGAACTGTAGAACAGAAACCCAGTTTTCTTTCCAGGGAAGCAAGTCAATTCATACTTTTACAAGCTCGTACTAAAGTCAACTTGAACTACTAACAGTCAACTAATAGAAACAATTACGATCAACTAGAATACAATCATTGAGAATTTGTACCACTGCTGACCCAAGACTCATGACCATGAAAACAATATACTTGATATAAACGTTGCTATTGAAAACCTTGATAAAATATGAATTATTTGCCTAAATGATTAATTCATTAAATGAACAGAAATGTACAATTATATATGAATGTTTAATGTTTATTCTTTTAAAAATTGAAACAACACAGTTTTCATAATTATGTTTGTCTTGGTTTTTGGTTAACTGCCTACAGTGCTTACAGCGCTTTGATAATTTTCTTTTGTGGTCGCATTCTACCACCGTAATAACGCGAGATTGCAGAGTAGCCAATCTGAATCACGTATTATGATGAAACATACATCTAATGTAATTATAGTGAATTGACAACTTATAGTGTTTGACAAAATGTGCTTTATTATAACAATGTTATAAAAAAGACAGTTATACTAAACATGGTATCAATAGGCAAAAAAGTGTCAATATGAACCACCTTAACCCGTTCTGTTAAAGATAAAATGTAAATTATAAAGAAGAAGAAAAAAAAAACCATGCAAACTAAGCATCGGATGACGTAACAATCGGAGGCAAATCCAGTACACGGCGTTATCAATTAGGTACAATGAGAGTTGCCTCCCATTATATTCTATTAGTCGATTTTGAAACGCTGAAATGCGATCATGTTACACAGACCAAATTTGCTTCAAAGAATTTTTCACATGAATCTCACATAAAATTCAACATGCATAATGTCACGTGAGATTCACTTCAAACGAGCATTGAAAAAAGTAGCTAGTTGACACAATGGTTGATTATTTCTTGCGGAACAGAATAACTAGTTAATTTGGTCAAAATGTTACGGTCATAACGGAAAAAGTTCTAATTTATTGTTATACATTAATCTGAAATAGATATTTTTAAAGTACCAACATGAGGAGGAACTTTTGAGCTAGTTTGTTAGCTCCGGTTTTGACTAATTTGCCAAAGAGGAACTTTGTAACTAGTTGATTAGTTCCTTTTGACTTTTGTAATCAGTATCTTGGTTCCCCCTTGAAAGGTTCAAATACAATATGTTGCACTTTTACATAATCAATTCTCCAAATGGTACTTTGTGACTGGTTGATAAGTTCCGTTGGAACTTTTAGGCTAGTTTTTTAGTTCCGGTTTTGAATAATTTGGCAAAAGGGAACTTTGTAACTAGTTGATATGTTTTGTTGGAACTTTTCAACAAATCACCTTGTTCCGGTGGAACTTTTAAACCAGAGGAAGAACAAAGTAACTAGTTAATAAGTTCCTCCGGAATTTTTCGGCTAGTTAGTTCTTTTCACCCGGAACTTTCCAAAGTCGGAACAAATGAGCATTTACACATATACATGAATCACAAGTAAAAATGTTGTTGTGAATGTCACGAGTATGAGATTCGCCTGAATTTCACGTAAACTATTTAAAAAAAGGAATTTTATGTACTGTTTTAATCAAAGGTGGAGGTCCAGTAAGACCCCTTTTTGGCCCAAAAATATAGCAGTCTTAAAAAATTGTTCAATTGTTAACTTTAGTAATTTATTGGATAGAAGAATGCTTCTGTTACATACATATGGCCGCATTCGTGTTCATCCAAAATATTGAAATGTAAGTTGTACTTGATGATAATACATAACATATATAAAGGTAAAGGATGAACACGGATGTGGCCACTGTCATTTTTGACCAAAAAATTCTGAAAAGTGACATATTTTGGCATATTTGGTAGATTTTACATATTATCCGAGCTTGAATCGGAGCGTTTTTAATTACTAAATTAGTAAGATCTTTCACATCAATTAATTGAATCGTATAAAATAGACACTTAAGTGTTTAAAAAGTGGTCAAAATCTTTCGTGCAATTTGAGGACAAAATCGGTCCTTACCGTACCTACACTACAAAAGTCAAAAAGTCTGAAATTACCAGTTTTTGTCTGAATTTGCATGGATTTTTACTCGACATTGAAAAATTTCTTTATTTGTATGAATAATTTAAAAAAAAATCTTGACATAGTTAGTATTGATTTGTCTAATAAGGTTCTTGATTTTTTTTTACAAGTGTCTCGACAATATGAACATTGTCTTAAAATTTCCCGACCCTACCTGTATCATCTGATAAAGAGTCTGGATTAGTCTCGACCAATTTTTGACTGTCTTGAATTTGTCTCGATCTGTCTTGACATATTCTTGACATTCTTAATAATGTCTGAATGTGTCTTGACATATTCTTGACATTCTAAATAATGTATGAATGTGTCTTGACATATTCTTGACATTCTTAACATTGTCTGAATATGTCTGGATATAGTCTTGACAGTCTAAAATATGTCTTGACACTATCTCAACAGTATAAATTTCGCCTGAAATGTGTCTGGAGTTATTCTGCACTGTTTATGACATTCTATAACTGTTACATACTCCTTTTATAATGGCTAAACTAAACTTTGCAGAATCAAGGATCAATTTGGTATAGTAAGATACCCTTTTTGTGGGTGCGTCTAAACACTGCTAAGGAGTCCTTAGTGCCCTTAGGACTAATAACATGGCACTAAGGACTAGATGGGGTGCTGTTACATGTAATTTCTTTTCAAATTATGGTAGAAATTAATATTGAATGCAGAAATTTCAAATTTTATAGAAAAATAATCATAAATAAACGAGATATTAAACATTATTTAAATACGTGCCTGTTTTTCATTGATATGACGAAAATCAATGAACCGTTTGTATACTTATAAATTAATTGTTGTTGAAAATTTATTTATATTTTTATCAGAATGAAGAAGTGTATATTTCTTGTTAAAAATAAATTTGTCTCCAGATCGAGCAATATATCTTATGTCGGATTTTTATTTGATGTTCATATAAATAAGTGATTGAAATATATTTTTTTTAAATATTTTAATTCACATTTATATATACAAATGAGTGTATTTTGAAAGTACGTGTTGAAGTTAGGATAACCGGCAGAGATGTGTGTTGCTTAAAAATTCATTTAAATCATCTTGATCCTCGGCTGTGATAAGTCCGGTAGAACTGAAAATTTAATCTAATATTTCGTAGCGTTCTTTGTCGTTGGAACCAATTTTATTTTGCAGGTGGTCGGACACATAAGCTATAATGTGTTTTGTACCCGTTTCTCTATACTGTTTATTTTTCTTGCAAGCGTGCTTTAATGTGATAACAGGCGACGACGGACATGCTTTTGAATGGACTGGTATAGAGCTGAAACACTTTTGTATGTTTCTTGTGGTGAACTTTTCAAAAATTATTTTCATATATGAAGACATTAAGCAATGTATTACTGGACAAAACGAAACCAATAAAGTAATGCAGTTTTACTACATGCAACCACACTAAGTTCGTATATTAACCGTTTGAGCAATATATTTTGGGCCTTCAACACTGAGTAAACCACATACCACATAGTCATTATTTCATACAGTAAATCATACCATATGTTAAACAGACAATTTGTTTAAAAACAAATACAAATCGGATTTCCCTTTTACATACTTGATCTTGTATAAAGAAATAAATAGATTTAAAGAAATTATTATAGTTGAGAAAATTTCTGTCGGCTTTTTCATTTTTTTCACGTAATATATTTAGGTTTAAATATTCAAATAATTATATAATTAGATTATATTGTATTACAAAAAATAATATTTACACATCATGTAGTAAAGGCATATTTTTAAGGCATTCATACGAAGGCAAGCATTCTCTTTCTCTGTCAAAATTATATTTTTTGCTGTAAATTATCACATACTGAATTTTTTTCGTAATACTGTCCTCCCACATTATGTTTACTTCCGATATCTTCAATTTCAGTGATCATAGTTCAATTAATGTACTAATGATCGACATGCTTAATACAAGACATTAACAGATTTAATAAGAATAACTTGTTTATATTCACGGGTGTCATTCGGTTTATCGAGAGAAATGATCGTGAAAGAATATCCAACGGCGGTCAAGTATTGAGAGACGATCGTGAAAATTCTGGTAACGGATCGTGAAAGACATTTAGGTACATTCTAGTTCATAATCTTTGAAAAAATCGCTTAATTTTCGAAACGCTGAACAAATCCGAACAAAAAAATATGTCTGTCAAAATGGTTTAACTTCCTCAACATAATTGTGAAAAAAGATAAAGAAAATATGAAGTACTTTTTGAAAAAAAAACCACAAAAGACGCAATGCGTGTCTAAGAAATTAATTACAAATAACATGCTTTTTATACCTAAAATGGTCATATTTCAGAATATCATGATTTATTTGAAATTTAATCTTTGGTGTATCTGATAGTACAGTAAATTTAAAGTATGTTCTTCCATTAAAAGCGTTAACTTGTTTATGAAAACTTGAATTTGTTGAATTTCAATCAAACTTGATCGTGAAAGATGAGGCATCGTATTATTTCGATCGTGAAAGAAAATGCGTGACCAGACTTAATACTAGTAATAAGAAATCAGTATTTCTTTTACAATTTTATAAATCTGCAAGTGGTTAAAGTCTGTAACTATTTTGATAAGGATGAACATTAAAGCTATAATAATAATTATCTTTGTTTCTATTTAACACTTTACCTCGAAAGTTAAACTAGAGGCTCTAAAGAGCCTGCAGTGTCGCTGACCTTGGTCTATGTAAATATTAAACAAAGGACGCAGATGGATTCATGACAAAATTGTGTTTTGATGATGGTGATATGTTTGTACTTCTAACTTTACTGAACATTCTTGCTACTTACAATTATTTTTATCTATAATGAACTTGGCCCAGTAGTTTTAGTGGAAAATGTTAGTAAAAATTTACAAATTTTATGAAAATTGTTAAATTGACTATAAAGGACAATAACTCCTTAGGGGTCAATTGACTATTTTGGTCATGGTGACTTATTTTTAGGTCTTACTTTGCTGTACATTATTGCTGTTTACAGTTTATCTCTATCTATAATTATATTTAAAAGAATAACAAAAAACGGCAAAATTTCCTTAAAATAACCAATTCAGGGGCAACAACCCAACAACTGGTTGTTGGATTCCTCTGAAAATTTCAGGGCAGACAATTCTTGACCTGATTAACAATTTTACACCTGTCAGATTTTCTCTAAATGCTTTGGTTTTTGAGTTATAAGCCAAAAACTGCATTTTACCCCTATGTTCTATTTTTAGCCATGACGGCCATCTTGGTTGGTCGGCCGGGTCACGCCACACATTTTTAAACTAAATACCCCAATGATGATCTTGGTTTGTTGGCTTTACTAATTAAAGTATGTTTGTTGAACGTCTATAATAGCAAGGGTTTTACAAGAAGTGTCAAATGCGCTTAAGATTGTCAATGTTTCATAAAAAAGGTCATGGTCAGATGAACCATGCCATTCAGATTTCTACAAATATCCCGTACACCAAATAAATGTGTTCCGATCCTTACAGTGCCTTAGAATCTGACAACTGTAAAAGTTATGCTTGGCCAATTAATTCGGAACATAAGGTCAAAGGTATATGAACACTGACCGACTTCAATTTGTTTGATTTACTAAATGATAGTCAGATGTCTATGACTCGCTGTCGGTCAGGGTTCATATACTTTTGACCTTATGTTCTGACTTAATTGACCAAGCATAACTTTTACAATTGTCAGTTTCTAAGGCAATTTTCTAAAGCGTATTTGACACTTCTAGTAAAACCCTTGATATTATAGACGTTCAACAAATATACTATCATAGGTAAGGCAATTAACAAGACATTACAGCATTTGCGCTTTGTTATTCTATAGTATGTCCTATATAGTTAAATAAATCCTTATCTAGGTCGTTTATAAAGAACTTAAAAAGTTCTGTTGCACAAAATGTTGGTTATCGTTCAATCCAAAATTACACTTGAAATATACTTTTTTTGCTATGATTTTTAGTTTGATGGATAACAAAGCATTTGGTTTAAACGATGCATATCTATATTATTGGCTACCTAGTATCGGTCTGCCTGAAGTGCACTAGACCGATTCACAGAGCTGAATCTTTCTCACTTATTCAGACGCGTTATTTGTTTGTTTTTTCCCCTCATGACTTGGCGTCTATTGTCGTCGTCGTCGTCGTCCGTCGTCGTTAACTTTTACAAAAATCTTCTCCTCTGAAACTACTGGGCCAAATTAATCTTAACTTGGCCACAATCATCTTTGGGGTATCTAGTTTAAAAAATGTGTAGCATGACCCGACCGATGGCAGCCATGGCTAAAAATAGAACATAGGGGTAAAATGCAGTTGTTGGCTTATAACTCAAAAACCAAGGCATTTAGAGCAAATCTGACATGGTGAAAAATTGTTAATCAGGTTAATATCTATCTGATAAGAAATTTTCAGTAAATCTGACAACCTGTTTTTGGGTTGCTGCCCCTGAAGTACCAAAATTAGTAGTTTTAGGAAAGATTTTGCTGTTTTGGTTATTACCTTGAATATTATTGAAGATATAGATAAACTGTAAACAGCAATAATGTTCAGCAAAGTATTTTTACAAATAAGGCAACATGACCAAAATGGTCAGTTGACCCCTTTAGGAGGTATTGCCCTTTATAGTCAATCTTTTACAATTTTCATAAATCTTAGTCATCTTTTACAAAAATCTTCTTCTCTGAAACTACTGAGCCAAATTAATCAAAACCTGGCCACAATCATCTTTGGGATATCAAGTTTTAAAAATATGTGGCGTGACCCGGCCAGCTTACCAAGATGGCTGCCACGGTTAAAAATAGAACATAGTGGTAAAATAAAGTTTTTGGCTTATAACTCATATATCAATGCATATAGAGCAAATCTGACATGGTGTAAAATTGTTTATCAGGTTAAGATCTATCTGCCTTTAAATTTTCAGATGGATCGGACAACCTGTTGTTAGGTTGCTGCCCCTGAATTGGTTATTTTAAGGAGATTTTACCGTTTTTTTTATTATCTTGAATATTGTTATAAATAAAGATAAACTGTAAACAGCAATAATGTACAGCAAAGTGAGACCTAAAAATAAGTCAAAATGACCAAAATGGTCAGTTGCCCCCCTAAGGAGTTATTGTCCTCTATAGTCACTTATTAATTTTCATATAATTTGTAAATTTTTACTAACATATTCCACTGAAACAACTGGGCCAAGTTCATTATAGATAGAAAAAATTGAAAGCAGCAAGAATGCTCAGTAAAGTGATGTGCAAACCCATCATCATCACCAAAACACAATTTTGTCATGAATTCATCTGCGTCCTGTGTTGAATATTCACATAGACCAAGGTGAGCGACACAGGCTCTTTAGAGTCTCTAGTTTAACTTTCGAGGTAAAGTGTTGAATAGAAAAAAATAGATAATAGCTTTAATGTTCATCCTTATCAATATAGTTACAGGCTTCAACCACTTGCAGATTTATCAAATGGTAAAAGAAATACTGAACTCTGATTTCTAGTAATAAGTCTGGTCACACATTTTCTTTCACGATCGAAATAATACGTTGCCTGATCTTTCACGATCAAGTTTGATGGAAATTCAACAAATTCAAGGTTTTTATAAACAAATTAACACTTTTAATGGAGGAACATACTTTAATTTTACTGTACTATAGGATACACCAAAGATTAAATTTCAAATATATCATGATATTCTGAAATATGACCATAATAGGTATAAAAAGTGTGTTGTTTGTAATTAATTTCATAGACACGCATTTCGCCTTTTGTGTTTTTTTTCAAAAAGTAATTCATATTTTCTTTATCTTCTTTCACAGTTACGTTGAGGAAGTTAAACCATTTTGACAGACATATTTTTTTGTTCGGATTTGATCCGCGTTTTGAAAATTAAGCGATTTTTTCAAAGATTCTGAACTGGAATGTACATTAAATGTCTTTCACGATCCGTTACCAGAACTTTCACGATCGTCTCTCAATACTTGACAGCCGTTGGATATTCTTTCACGAAAATTTCTCTCGACAAACCGAATGACACCAGTGATGTTGATCTACTACAAAATGTATATGCATTTGTATCTAATAAACTTGACCAACTTTTAATGATTAATAAAGGCAACAGTAGTATACCGCTGTTCAAAACTCATAAATCAATGGACAAAAAACAAAATCGGGGTAACAAACCAAAATCGAGGGAAACGCATTAAATATAAGAGAACAACGACACAACACCGAAACCCAACACACACAGAAACGGACCAAGCATCAGACAAAACACCACGAGAATAACAAATATAACATGAAAAACAAACACATGAATTTGGGATAGACAAGTACCGTGCCACGTCTTATCTCAAAAATAAGAGAAAACACAAACGACTCAACGTTAAAATGCAACACACACAGAAACGAACAATAATATAACAATGGCCATCTTCCTGATTTGATACAGGACACTTTTAAAGGGGAATAAAAGTGGTGGGTTGAACCTGGTTTTATGGCATGCCAAACCTCGCACTTTAATGGCAAAGTTAAATATAACTTTGAAATGACTAGTCATTAGTCAGACCGTACGCGTACGGTCCGACCGTATGAGTATTTTGAAAAAGTACGCATACGGTCCAGACCGTACGCGTACGGTCCAAATACTCATACGGTCTGGAACATAGCTATAAACTAGTTGTTACATAGTTATTGATAGCAGCTATGTAGAGGAGCAGCTGCGTAGCCGCTACGTAGCTGCTACGATATTGAACTGAATCCTGATATCAAACTGGTCGAAAACTAATGGTTTTGATAACCCCAGGGACGCCACATAATTTTTTTCTCTCAATTCCATCGCAATTTTTTAGTGAAACCATTTGTATATACACGCATCTTTGTCGAAATTAAAATGAAAACAAACCAAACACACTATAACTAATTAGTCAGTAAGTTGGCGCACATCTGATCAAATTCGTGCACCTGTGACACATGACTTAGTTGTTAAAGAAGTAAAACAAAAACAAATTATTTGTTCTTTTAATCATTTTTAATAAGACCAACACATTTTATTATAAATATTAAGCATAAATCTTTTCGATATAATTAAAATTGAGAATGGAAATGGGGAATGTGTCAAAGAGACAACAACCCGACCAAATAAAAAAAACAACAGCAGAAGGTCACCAACAGGTCTTCAATGTAGCGAGAAATTCCCGCACCCGGAGGCGTCCTTTAGCTGGCCCCTAAACAAATATATACTAGTTCAGTGTTAAAAATATTATAATTGTTTAATACGTTATGTCATTTGGCACGTGTCAAACGGTTCATTGATTTTCGGCAAATCAAAGAAAAACTGGCACCTGCCTAAATAATGTTGAATGTCTTGTTTATTAAGTCACCAAAACGGAGTTTTGGGGACTTATTGTTTTTGTATCGTTTCTTATTAAGTCACCAAAACGGAGTTTTGGAGACTTTATGTTTTTGTCCCGTTTCTTATTATTAAGTCACCAAAACGGAGTTTTGGGGACTTATTGTTTTTGTATCGTTTCTTATTATGTCACCCTGACGGAGGTCGGGTGACATATTGTTATTGTACGATTCTTTTTTTTATTATTATTATTCCACACTTTTTTGTCCAGACTATTTCTGACAATAGGATGGACCAATTGTTATGGAACTATACCAAAATGTTAATGACCATATGCAGAAGTGCAGTCGAGGGTTGGCATATCCAACATGGCTGCCGTTGTCATGGTAACAGAAAGAATGTAAAAATGTAATGGAACATTCTAGAACATAATGTGTTACAGTAAATCTACGGCCATTAAATGTTACATAATGGTATAATATTATGAGGAGCACAATACGAAGCAGCGGTATGATTTTTGAATTTCAAATGTTGCCATGGAAACTGTTCAAAAAAAGCAAAATTTTGAAAATTCTTCAAAAATGTATAAAACGTTACAGCATATTAATCTAGATGCGGCTTTCAACTTTGGAATTTCCAAAATGGCTGCCGTTACCATGGCTACTATTTAGTGTCAATTGGTGCACCAGGGTGACATCCGCTATTGCTTGCAATGGCAATTCTAGTTAAGTCACCAAAACGGAGTTTTGGGGACTTTATGTTTTTGTTCGGTTTCTTATTATTATGGCACCCTCAACGGAGTTGGGGTGACATATTGTTATTGTTCGTTTCTTTTTTTTATGTCACCCTGACGGAGGTCGGGTGACATATTGTTATTGTACGATTCTTTTTATGGCACCCTCAACGGAGTTGGGGTGACATATTGTTATTCTACGTTTCTTTTTTTTCTTATTATTTTTCTTCTTGCAACAAATTTTGTCCAGGTGATTTCTCGGAATCCAATGGACCAATGTTGATGGAACTCTACTATAGTAAGGACCCCACATGCAGAGTTGCAGTAAGCATGGAATGGTTCAAGATGGCTACCGTTTCCATGGAAACAGAACAAATGTGAAAAAATCCAGTTTTTGGTTTTGGTGAACTTTTTGGTTATGCTTTTACTCAGAATCATTATATTTTAATACAATGTAGGTGCCCACTTTATACAGGTGTTGGATGATTTTGGCACTCATTGGAACTACTATGTTGCCATGGGAACAACACCAAAAATTTCCAAATTCTCAAAATGCTCCAAACTTCAGGAAACTTCACAGTAATGATGAGCAACATTGGAAGATGTGGAATTTGGCGTTGGAATTTCCAAAATATCTCTTGTTACCATGGAAACAATGCAAAAAGGTCAAAACTTTGAATTTTCACAGAACATTCCAGAACATCAATGTTAAATTTATTCTAGAGACATAAAGTGGTATATGATTATGGAGGGAAAAAAATGCAGCGGGGGGTTGACTTTGGAATATTCAAAATGGCCGCCGTTACCATGGAAACAGCAAAAATATGAAAAACTTCAAAATGCTTTAAATTTAATGAAACTTATAACAAATGTTGCCTAGCTGATGTAGAATTGACTTTTGAGTTTGGAATTTTCAAAATGGCCGCCGTTACCATGGAAACAGCAAAAATATCCAAAATTTCAAAATGCTTCAAACTTAATGAAACTTTGCAAAAATGTCACTAGACATCTGTAGATGCAGTATTTGACTTTGGAATTCTCAAACTGGCTGCCGCTCACCTGGCAATGGGGGAAGGGTGCCATCCGTTATTGCTAGCAATTACAAATCTAGTTTTTATGGCACCCTCAACGGAGTTGGGGTGACGTATTGTTATTCTACGTTTCTTTTTTTTTTCTTATTATTTTTCTTCCACCGATTTTGTCCAGCTTATTTCTCGGAATTGGCTTGAACAATATTGATGGAACTATACCATAATGTAGACAAGAACATTCTATAGTGCAGTGGGGTATGGCACCGTCAAGATGGCTGCCGTTACCATGGAAACGAAACAAATGTGAAAAAATCCAGTTTTTTGTTTTGATGAACTATTTGGATACTATTTAACTCAGAATCATTATATTTTAATACAATGTAGGTGCCCACTATATACAGGTGTTGGATGATTTTGGCACTCATTGGAACTACTATGTTGCCATGGAAACTACTCCAAAAAATTCAAAAATCTCAAAATGTTCCAAACTTAATGAAACTTCACAATAACGATGAGCAACATTGGAAGATGTGGAATTTGGCGTTGGAATTTCCAAAATAGCTCTTGTTACCATGGAAACAATGCAAAAAGGTCAAAACTTTGAATTTTCACAGAACATTCTAGAACATCAATGTTTTAATTTATTCTAGAGACATTAAATGGTATATGATTGTGGAGGGAAAAAATTGCAGCGGGGGATTGACTTTGGAATATTCAAAATGGCCGCCGTTACCATGGTAACAGCAAAAATACAAAAAACTTCAAAATGCTTCAAATTTATTGAAACTTAAAACAAATGTTGCTCAGCTAATGTAGACTTGACTTGAGTTTGGGATTTCCAAAATGGCGGCCGTTGCCATGGATACCGCTCACTTGGCAATAGGGGAAGGGTGCCATCCGCTATTGCTTGCAATCGCAAATCTAGTTATTATTCTTATTTTTCTTTTTCTAACCCCTTAAACGGTCCTACCATTTTCTTGGAAGGAGTAGAGGATGGAAATTTTATATTTTTTCTGGGTAAGGGTCTGCATCATGGGGGGTGCAGAACCCAATGTCCATGATACCAGGGTGTCATCTTGGCATAATTAGGGGGGCTCAAAGATGGGTGGGGTTAATTTTTTTTTACATTTCCTAAATTTTCCACTGTATGGAGAGTAGATGGAATTATATATTCTCTTATGAATATTTAGAGACACATGCTTCAACTTGGCACTAATTTTATTTCAGTAGGGGGTCTCCATGGCATAATTTGAGGGGGTGAATTTTCATGGAATATTCTAGAACATCAATTTTAAATCTGTTCTAGAGACATTTCATGGTATATGATGGTATATAATTATGGAGTGAACAATTTGCAGCAGAAGTGACACTTTGGAATTTTCAAAATGGCCGCCGTAACCATGGAAACAGCAAAAATATGAAAAACTTCAAAATGCTTCAAATTTAATGAAACTTATAACTAATGTTGACTAACTTGTGTAGAATTGACTTTTGAGTTTGGAATTTTCAAAATGGCCGCCGTTACCATGGAAACAGCAAAAATATTAAAGAAATCAAAATGCTTCAAATTAAATGAAACTTATAACAAATGTTGCCTAACTTGTGTAGACTTTAATTTTGAGTTTCAAATTTTCAAAATGGCCGCCGTTGCCATGGAAATAGCCAAAATGTCAAAAAAAAATTTAATTCTTCATATTGAATTAAACTTTAAACACACATTATTTGCATCAATGATACCGCAGAACAATGATGTGGGGTCCGTTTTGGTGACTTTTGTGTTAGCATCCTAACACAGGATTACTTGTTATTATGGCACCCTCAACGGAGTTGGGGTGACATATTGTTATTGTTCGTTTCTTTTTGTCTTATTATTATATTTATTCTTCCACACTTTTTTGTCCATACTATTTCTCCGAATTAGCTTCAACAATATTGATGAAACTATACCATAATGTAGACCACAACATTTTATAGTGCAGTGGGGTATGGCACCGTCAAGATGGCTGCCGTTACCATGGAAACGAAACAAATGTGAAAAAATCCAGTTTTTTGTTTTTGTGAACTATTTGGATACTATTTAACTCAGAATCATTATATTTTAATACAATGTAGGTGCCCACTACATACAGGTGTTGGATGATTTTGGCACTCATTGGAACTACTATGTTGCCATGGAAACAACACCAAAAATTTCAAAATTCTCAAAATGTTCCAAACTTAATGAAACTTCACAGTAACGATGAGCAACATTGGAAGATGTGGAATTTGGCGTTGGAATTTCCAAAATCGCTCTTGTTACCATGGAAACAATGCAAAAAGGTCAAAACTTTGAATTTTCACAGAACATTCTAGAACATCAATGTTTAATTTATTCTAGAGACATTAAATGGTATATGATTGTGGAGGGAAAAAATTGCAGCGGGGGTTTGACTTTGGAATATTCAAAATGGCCGCCGTTACCATGGAAACAGCAAAAATACAAAAAACTTCAAAATGCTTCAAATTTATTGAAACTTATAACAAATGTTGCTCAGCTAATGTAGACTTGACTTTTGAGTTTGGAATTTCCAAAATGGCCGCCGTTACCATGGCTACCGCTCACCTGACAATAGGGGAAGGGTGCCATCCGCTATTGCTTGCAATCGCAAATCTAGTTATTATTATTATTCCACACTTTTTTGTCCAGACTATTTCTGACAATAGGATGGACCAATTGTTATGGAACTATACCAAAATGTTAATGGCCATATGCAGAAGTGCAGTCGAGGGTTGGCATATCCAACATGGCTGCCGTTGTCATGGTAACAGAAAGAATGTAAAAATGTAATGGAACATTCTAGAACATAATGTGTTACAGTAAATCTACGGCCATTAAATGTTACATAATGGTATAATATTATGAGGAGCACAATACGAAGCAGCGGTATGATTTTTGAATTTCAAATGTTGCCATGGAAACTGTTCAAAAAAAGCAAAATTTTGAAAATTCTTCAAAAATGTATAAAACGTTACAGCATATTAATCTAGATGCGGCTTTCAACTTTGGAATTTCCAAAATGGCTGCCGTTACCATGGCTACTATTTAGTGTCAATTGGTGCACCAGGGTGACATCCGCTATTGCTTGCAATGGCAATTCTAGTTATTATTCTTATTCTTCTCTTTCTGACCCCTTAAACTGTCGTACCATTTTTTGGGAAGCAGTACAGTATGGAAAATTTATATTTATTCTGGGTATAGGTCTGCATCATGGGGGTTGCAGAACCCAATGTCCATGATACCAGGGTGTCATCTTGGCATAATTAGGGGGCTCAAAGATGGGTGGGGTCAATTTTCTTTTGCATTTCATCAATTTTCTGCTGTAAATAGAGTAGATGGTATTATATTTTCTTTTATGAATATTTAGAGACACATGTCAGCTTCAACTTGGAACTAATTTTATTTCAGTAAGGGGTCTCCTTGGCATAATTTTAGGGGGGTGAATTTTTATGGAACATTCCAGAACATCAATGTCAAATTAGTTCTAGAGACATTAAATGGTACATGATTGTATTTAATTATGGAGGGAACACATTACAGTGGGGGTTGGACTTTGGAATATTCAAAATGGCCCCCGTTACCATGGAAACAGCAAAAATATGAAAAACTTCAAAATGCTTCAAAATTATTGAAACTTATAGCAAATGTTCCCTAATGTATGTGGACTAAACTTTTGAGTTTGGAATTTTCAAAATGGCCGCCGTTGCCATGGAAACAGCAAAAATGTCCAAAAATTTGAAAATGCTTCAAAATTGATGAAACTTAAAACAAATGTTGCCTACCATATTAGGACATTACTTTTGACCTCAAAATTTCCAAAATGGCCGCCGTAACCATGGAAACGGCAAAAATGTTAAAATATCAAAATCCATTCGATTTAATGAAACTTTACACATAGGTAATTTGGCATCATTGATACCGCAGAACAAACGATTTGGGGTCCGTTTTGGTGACTTTTGTGTTAGCATCCTAACACAGGATTACTTGTTATTCTTATTCTTCTTTTTGTGACCCCTTAAACTGTCCCACCTGGAACTAGGAAGCAGTAGAGGATGGAAACTTTATATTTTTTATGGGTATAGGTCTGCATCATGGGGGTTGCAGAACCCAATGTCCGTGATACCAGGGTGTCATCTTGGCATAATTAGGGGGGCTCAAAGATGGGTGGGGTCAATTTTTTTTACATTTCTTAAATTTCCTACTGTATGTAGAGTAGATGGAATAATGATTACTTCTATGAATATTTACAGACACATGTCTGCTTCAACATGGAACTTTTTTTATTTCAATAGGGGGTCTCCTGGCAAAATTTTAGGGGGGTGAATTTTCATGGAACATTCCAGAACATCAAAGTTAAATTTATTCTAGACACATTTAATGGTATATGATGGTATATAGTTATGGAGGGAATAAATTGCAGTAGGGGTTAGACTATTCAAAATGGCCGCCGTTACCATGGAAACAGCAAAAATAAGAAAAACTTCAAAATGCTTCAAATTTAATGAAACTTATAACTAATGTTGACTTACTTATGTAGAATTGACTTTTGAGTTTGGAATTTTCAAAATGGCCGCCGTTGCCATGGAAACAGCAAAAATGTCAAAAAATTTCAAAATGCTTCAAATTTAATGACACTTATTACCAATGCCCAACTGATGTAGACTTGACTTATGAGTTTGGAATTTTCAAAATGGCCGCTGTTGCCATGGAAACAGCAAAAATGTAAAAAAAAAAATCATATTGATTAAAACTTTGCACACACATTATTTGGCATCAATGATACCACAGAACAATGATGTGGGGTCCGTTTTGGTGACTTTTGTGTTAGCATCCTAACACAGGATTACTTGTTATTCTTATTCTTCTCTTTCTGACCCCTTAAACTGTCGTACCATTTTCTGGGAAGCAGTAGAGGATGGAAACTTTATATTTTTTCTGGGTATGGGTCTGCATCATGGGGGTTGCAGAACCCAATGTCGGTGATACCAGGGTGTCATCTTGGCATAATTAGGGGGGCTCAAAGATGGGTGGGGTCAATTTTTTTTTACATTTCTTAAATTTCCTACTGTATGTAGAGTAGATGGAATAATGATTACTTCTATGAATATTAAGAGACACATGTCTGCTTCAACATGGAACTTTTTTTATTTCAGTAGGGGGTCTCCTGGCATAATTTTAGGGGGGTGAATTTTCATGGAACATTCCAGAACATCAAAGTTTAATTTATTCTAGACACATTTAATGGTATATGATGGTATATAATTATGGAGAGAACAATTTGCAGCAGCACTTTCTCTTTGGAATATTCAAAATGGCCGCCGTTACCATGGAAACAGCTAAAATATGAAAAACTTCAAAATGCTTCAAATTTAATGAAACTTATAACAAATGGTGCTTAGCTTATGTAGACTTGACTTTTGAATTTGGAATTTTCAAAATGGCCGCCGTTGCCATGGAAACAGCAAAAATGTCAAAATATTTCAAAATGCTTCAAAATTGATGCAACTTATAACAAATGTTGCCTACCATATGTGGACATTACTTTTGACCTCAAAATTTCCAAAATGGCCACCGTAACCATGGAAACGGCAAAAATTTAAAAATATCAAAATCCATTCGATTTAATGTAACTTTACACATAGGTAATTTGGCATCATTGATACCGCAGAACAAACGATTTGGGGTCCGTTTTGGTGACTTTTGTGTTAGCATCCTAACACAGGATTACTTGTTTATCATTATTTTTCTATAAAATTTGAATTTGATGCCTTGAATATCAATCCCTTACATAATATGTAAAAAGAATACACACAACAACACTCCTTCTAGTCCTTAGTGACAGGGTGTCAAGTGGGAAGCAAGACCTGCTTACTTTTCATTACCATCTGAGATCATTCCCCAGGTTTTGGGCAGGTTTGTCTTGCTCGGGCGTTTGTTTGGTTTATCATGTTTTGTTGTTTGTCTGTTAACGTTTGTCTTGTGATGGGTTTGAATGTCCCTTTGGTATCTTTTGCCTCAATATTATTTGAAGTATATAAAGGTTTCTCACTTTATTTGAAAATAACTCGTACGAAACGTGCGTCTGACGTAAGAACACAATTTAATCCAGGTATCTATGTTGAGTTTATTTACAACCACTGGGTCGATGCCACTGCTGGTGGAGTTTTTTTTTATTCCTCGAGGGCATCGCCAGCTCATTAATCAGCAATTCTTAGTTGACATGAATTATCATTGATATGGTTATATTTATAAATTAACTGTTTACAAAACTTTTGCACTTTTGAGATACTAAGGTTTTTCTACCACAGGAATAGATTACCTGAGCTGTATTTGTCAAAACTTTTAGGAATTTTGGTATTCAATGCGCTTCAACTTAGTACTTTATTTGGCCTTTCTTACTTTTGTTGTATTCGAGCGTCACTGATGAGTCTTTTGTAGACGAAACGCGCGTCTGGCGAAAGTACAAAATTTAATCCTGGTAGATATGATGAATTTATTCATCGTATCTGTACTGTAAAAATTGTTCATGCTTTGTAACACGGTCTTCTCTGACGATGTTGGGAAGGTAACATTTTGGCACTAAATTTGGTTTTAAGTTGCTGTGGTTTGCAGAGTGTGATGCTGTCCGATTATTTGTCATGCATTAAAATAAAGATAAATAATACAATAGTGTTTAAAAAGTGTCCAAAATCTTTCGTCAGAGTAACGTGGAATTTGAGGCCAAAACCGGCCCATACCGGACCTACTCCTTTGGTATACAACCGTGGTTCGTTGAACTTCAACTTAAACTGGAAAAAAAATGCATTTATCTCTTTTATTACCTGAAATACTGCAGATTGATTTCTTTGAAGTCAGATGAGCATTTGGATAAAAAGCTCATTAAATTAGCGAAAACCCTTCTTATTTTTTTTCAAAATCTTCAAATCTCTTATTCTATTCCATAGAATTTTCTGAAAGAATTTGAGGCCAAAACCGGCCCATTTTCCAAAAAAAAAAATAATGCATTTTTCTCTTTTATTACCTGAAATATTGCAGATTAATTTCTTTGAAGACCGATAAACATGTGTATAGAAAGCTCATTTAATTAGCCAAAAAAATCTTTTTATATTTGTTTAAAATCATCAAATCTCTTACCTTATTCAATTGAACTCTCTGAAAAGAACTATATGTTGTTGAGATGTAAGTTTCCGTTTTAATGATATTAATTACTCGTATGGTCATCGACTTTATTCTTTTGTAATAATCAAAGTGTTACCTTGTTTGTAGTGAATAACGTCAAGAACCAACGTTTTACGGTCTGCAACGCGGTGACATTACGATTAATTCGACGTTTTATTACATTTAATCACAGGGAACTCAATTTTGAATGATGTGTACCTTAAATACGAGACGGTAACCCTATCTGTTTTACACCAGTAAAACGGAAATATATGTATCAATACAACGACATTTAGTGGTCTTTTAGGAAAATTTATAGAGCAGAATTACAAATTTGATGATTTTAAGACAAATTATAGAAGTTGTTTTACTGATTAAATGTGCTTTCTACACAAACATTCACCCATTTTGGTTTGGTAGTTAACTGACGTTCTTTTATTACGATTATTTAGGATAAAACGAACCAGTTAGAATGGTGAAACCCTTGAAACTTTTATCAAAGATATAGACAACCTACAAGATAATTTCATGTCGTTAATAGCAATTGCCAAAATGTTTATGCATATTCATTGAGATGTTTAAGAGTTTCTATATGTGCATCTAAGAGCGTATGATCAAAGGCCTCAACTCGGCTCTAATATGTGCAACTTTTGTAACATAGAATGACAAACCAAACTTTCAGTCTTAATTATTTGATTTAAGACAAACTATACTTTTTTGGATGCTGTTCGATAAAACAATCATGACAGATTAAAAATTTAGATGTCTATAAGTTGGTGCCAAATGGCTTGTTTTATGCTTCTTGAAGTTTGATTTTTTTTTAAACCATTGCCAATACCCTTTGACAAAACTTAAATTCATAAAAAAAAGTAGTCTGAGTCGAATATCTATATCCTATCTTAACATAATGATTGTCCATGTAAGGGGCCAATAATGTTTAAAATGTTAGAAACTATAGTCAAAATTAAGTTCCTACAATAAGGTACAAGGGAAGTCATAGATATTCTTATACACACGAGATTGTTGCTCCTGTAGTAGTCAAATTTTATTTCATATTTTGTCTGTAATTGTTTACTTTATTGCTGTCTTTAGAAGCCTCCGCTTAATGCTACCTTTGCCAAGAGTTGGATGCAATGCAAACATTTTTGTCAACTTTCAATGAAATTTCTTGTGGCTGGCTATTTTGTGTATAAACATCAACCCTTGATGCTATTGCTTGATTTTTTTTTCTTTTGATCATAAAAGTGATTGAAATTGTGAAAATGTCGTTCCGCACATCTTTTCTGAATGAAAATATCTGGGATTTTTTGCAACGTGTGATCAAAACTATCTTGTGTAAGTCTGGTCTTTTGTACAGTTTAAAATTCTTAATGTTGTTTTTTAACAACTACTATACCATATATAATCAAATACAATTGTTATGTGAACAGTGAAAAACAATATCATTTTAGAAGAGGGACGAAAGATACCAAAGGGATAGTCGAACACATAAATCTAAAACAAAC
Source organism: Mytilus edulis (assembly GCA_019925275.1). Lineage (NCBI taxonomy): Eukaryota > Metazoa > Mollusca > Bivalvia > Mytilida > Mytilidae > Mytilus > Mytilus edulis. Next base: position 2,344,282 of record CM034360.1, on the reverse strand, counting down.
TGACAATGCCATGGCTAAAAATTAAAAAGACAAACAGACAAACAATAGTACACATGACACAACACAGAAAACCAAAGAATAAACAACACGAACCCGACCAAAAACTAGGATTGATCTAAGGTGCTCCGGAAGGGTAAGCAGATCCTGCTCCACATGTGGCACCCGTCGTATCGTTATGTGATATCAAATCCGGTAAATAGTATTATTTGGTAGGTCTTAAACTTACAAGTTGCATAAGTATGTCATTTTATAACATTGATTTGTTTATTTATCTAGGCCATTGGACGTCTGGGTGGGTCATCAATGTTAAAACAAGCACAGACTGCACAGCATATTGTCTTGGACAGATCCCTTATAGATCTTTTAAACCTAATTAGAAAACTTGAAAAAGATATCGACCATCTCAAAACGCTACAAGAGGAGAACACCAAAATAATCAATGCTATTCGAACAAAAATAGAAAAGCAGGAAACTATAAAAGAACAGCACGAAAATAGAATACAAAAACAAGAATCTGAATCATCGAAACATAGTACGGAAATTGCTGAAATCAAAGAAACTATTGAAACGTTGGAAAGAACAATAAAAGAGCATAAAGAAAAAAATGAAGGGATTCAAGTAAACGTTGTGGAAATACATCAGCAGTTTGTTGACTTGAAATGTCAGTTATTAGGACGAGAGAACAAATATAATAAAAAGTTTAAAGAAATTGATGATAAATTGGTAGAACATACAGATGAATTGGTAGAACATAAAGATGAATTGGTAGAACATGAAGATAAATTGGTAGAACATACAGATAAATTGGTAGAACATAAAGATATATTGGTAGAACATAAAGATATATTGGTAGAACATGAAGATAAATTGGTAGAACATACAGATAAATTGGTAGAACATAAAGATAAATTGGTAGAACATAAAGATATATTGGTAGAACATGAAGATAAATTGGTAGAACATAAAGATGAATTGGTAGAACATACAGATAAATTGGTAGAACATACAGATAAATTGGTAGAACATAAAGATAAATTGGTAGAACATAAAGATATATTGGTAGAACATGAAGATAAATTGGTAGAACTTAAAACACATTTTCATACTGGTAAGATTGGTCTAGTATTTATCTGATTTTATATATTAGAACGGTAATCATGCTCTATCAAGGTTATTGTATTGCTCCATAAAATGTACGTTTATATCTCTTGAGAACATATATACTGCTCCTTCTATGTCAATTTATCTTTTTCCTTATAAAGTACCTTTTTTGTAATAATAACAGACGTCATGCTCTGTCAGGGTTAGTGTTTCCAGTTTCATATACTAGACATGTTGTTTAAATGATAGTATTAATCATGCTCTATCAAGGTAAAAGGTGTACTACAAAATAAAATGTTCGTCGAAAAACAAATTTCCTATAGTATCATATGCAGATTTTGGCAAAACCACAAAATCAAATATCAACGAAAATGCAAGTTTGCCTAAATCCACAAGAATCGGTATCTACGAAAATAAATCTATCCACAGAGGTAACATTTATTAATCTGTTGATGATTCAAATAGAAATATTAATTTTAGATTTTAGATTTTATTCGTAATCACCCCTTCGTAAATTATTTTGACGCTATCACGAGTAGGTTGACCGTCATGGAATATTCATTTCAAAGATGAAGACTAGTATATTTTAGTTGTCTTAACTACATGACTGTCAAATTCCCCGAATGTGACCTATCGATTTAGACTCATAAACAGCTTGTACTTCCAACATGACGGGTGTCAAGTGGGAAGCAAGACCTGCTTACTTTTCATTACCATCTGAGATCATTCCCCAGGTTTTGGGCAGGTTTGTCTTGCTCGGGCGTTTGTTTGGTTTATCATGTTTTGTTGTTTGTCTGTTAACGTTTGTCTTGTGATGGGTTTGAATGTCCCTTTGGTATCTTTTGCCTCAATATTATTTGAAGTATATAAAGGTTTCTCACTTTATTTGAAAATAACTCGTACGAAACGTGCGTCTGACGTAAGAACACAATTTAATCCAGGTATCTATGTTGAGTTTATTTACAACCACTGGGTCGATGCCACTGCTGGTGGAGTTTTTTTTTATTCCTCGAGGGCATCGCCAGCTCATTAATCAGCAATTCTTAGTTGACATGAATTATCATTGATATGGTTATATTTATAAATTAACTGTTTACAAAACTTTTGCACTTTTGAGATACTAAGGTTTTTCTACCACAGGAATAGATTACCTGAGCTGTATTTGTCAAAACTTTTAGGAATTTTGGTATTCAATGCGCTTCAACTTAGTACTTTATTTGGCCTTTCTTACTTTTGTTGTATTCGAGCGTCACTGATGAGTCTTTTGTAGACGAAACGCGCGTCTGGCGAAAGTACAAAATTTAATCCTGGTAGATATGATGAATTTATTCATCGTATCTGTACTGTAAAAATTGTTCATGCTTTGTAACACGGTCTTCTCTGACGATGTTGGGAAGGTAACATTTTGGCACTAAATTTGGTTTTAAGTTGCTGTGGTTTGCAGAGTGTGATGCTGTCCGATTATTTGTCATGCATTAAAATAAAGATAAATAATACAATAGTGTTTAAAAAGTGTCCAAAATCTTTCGTCAGAGTAACGTGGAATTTGAGGCCAAAACCGGCCCATACCGGACCTACTCCTTTGGTATACAACCGTGGTTCGTTGAACTTCAACTTAAACTGGAAAAAAAATGCATTTATCTCTTTTATTACCTGAAATACTGCAGATTGATTTCTTTGAAGTCAGATGAGCATTTGGATAAAAAGCTCATTAAATTAGCGAAAACCCTTCTTATTTTTTTTCAAAATCTTCAAATCTCTTATTCTATTCCATAGAATTTTCTGAAAAAAACTATATGTTGTTGACACTTAAGTTTCTGTTTTAATGATATCAAATAATCATATGGTCAATAATTTTTTTTTGTATAATACTGAATTTGTTACCTTGTTGGTAGTAAAATACGTCGAGAATCAATGTTTAACGGTTTACACGCGTTGTCCTTTAAATTCGACGTTTAATTGCATTTTCCACAAGGAACACACTTTTGAATGATGTATACCTTAAATACGTAAAGTGACCCTATCTTTTTTGCACCATAAAAAAACGGAAATATATGTGTCAATACAACAACATATAGTTTTTTTAAGATAAAGTTAATATTGTAGAGCAAAATTACAAATTTGATGATTTAAAGACAAATTAAAAAAGTTCTTTTGTTGATTTTATGTGCTTTCTATACAAATACTCACCCATAATGGTGATTTAATGACGTCTTTTTATTACGATTATTTGGGAAATAATGAACCAGTTAGAAAAGTGAAACCCTTACAAACTTTTATCAAAGATAAAGACAACCTACAGGATTATTTCATATAGAAAGTGCTGCAAATTTCATGCATATTCATTGAAACATTGAAGAGTTTTTATATGTTGATCTTAAAGATATGACCAAAACCCTCAACTCGACTCTAAAATAAAGTTTTGTAACAAACAATGACAAACCGAACTTTCAGTCTTAAATATTTTATTTTAGATAAACTAAATCATTTCTGGCTGCTGTTCGATAAAACAATCAAGACAGCTTCAAATTTATGATGCCTTACAAGTTTGTAGTCATGGGGCCTGTTTTAGGCTGTTTGAAGTTCGGTAAAACATTGCCCACACCCTTTGACCAAACTTAAATTGATAAAATACTGAACGTTTCTTCCTTATGAGTACAGTAATCATGTTCTATCAATGTTAGTGTATCCTGTTCGATATACTGAACGTTTCTTCCTCATGAGTACAGTAATCATGTTCTATCAATGTTAGTGTATCCTGTTCGATATACGGAACGTTTCCTCCTCATGAGTACAGTAATCATGTTCTATCAATGTTAGTGTATTCTGTTCCATATACGGAACGTTTCGTCCTCATGAGTACAGTAATCATGTTCTATCAATGTTAGTGTATCCTGTTCGATATACTGAACGTTTCTTCCTCATGAGTACAGTAATCATGTTCTATCAATGTTAGTGTATCCTGTTCCATATACGGAACGTTTCGTCCTCATGAGTACAGTAATCATGTTCTATCAATGTTAGTGTATCCTGTTCGATATACTGAACGTTTCTTCCTCATGAGTACAGTAATCATGTTCTATCAATGTTAGTGTATCCTGTTCCATATACGGAACGTTTCGTCCTCATGAGTACAGTAATCATGTTCTATCAATGTTAGTGTATCCTGTTCGATATACTGAACGTTTCTTCCTCATGAGTACAGTAATCATGTTCTATCAATGTTAGTGTATCCTGTTCCATATACGGAACGTTTCGTCCTCATGAGTACAGTAATCATGTTCTATCAATGTGAGTGTATCTTGTTCAATATACAGAACGTTTCTTTCTCATCCATATACAAAACCTTTCTTTCCCAATGAGTACAGAAATCATGTTCTATCAATGTTAGTGTATCTTGTTCCATATACTGAACGTTTCTTTCTGATGAGAACAGTACTCATACGCCATCAAGATTAGTATTTCCTGTTCCATATACTGTAGGTTTCTTCCTCATGAAAGCCGTTATCATTTCTAAAGGTTAGTGTATCCTGTTCCATATAATGAACGTTTCTTCATAATGAGAACAGTAATCATTCTCCATCGAGGTTTGTGTATTATGTTCCAGATACTGTTCGTGTCTTCCTACTGAGTACAGAAATCATGATCTATCAAGATTAGTGTATACTGTTCTATATACTGTCCGTTTACTTCTCTTCTGGACATGTACTCTGCTCTTTCTAGGTCAGTGTGTCCAGTTTCATATACATAAAGTGGTTTATAAATGATAGCAGTAATCATGCTCTATCAAGGCTGATATAACATGTTCCTGACACTGTACGTGTAGTCATATTCAGAAAAGTAATCAAACTCTATCAAGTTCAGTTTATCCTGTTCCATAAACGTATGTGTATTCATAATGAGAACAGTAATCTTGCTCCATGAAGGTTTTTATTTTTCTATTCCATATTTAGCACATACTTACAACTTCTCGTCCAATCAAATTGCTGGAATTTACCTTCTAATACATAGTACATACTTTTTCCGTGTACTTAGTAACTACGCATGAATGTCCACAATGGTAAGATTTCATTGTATCGTAATCAAGATATTAGAACAAAAATTACAGGCTATTTTTAAATAAATTCTGTGATCCAAACTTACCTAAATAGTTTGTATTTATTTTTGAAACAGATTTTTAACATCCTACTAATCAATTTTTTGATCTATTTTTTTGTGACAATTAAAAGTTGCTTTCATTAAAATGAAGAGTAGCACTGGTTCTTTATACCTTGGTTAAAGTCTCCATCTAGAATGTGTAATCATTTATCTGCAATGCAATTACTTTGTACACAAAAAGAGTCAACCATGAATCCTTTGAAGGGAAATTATTAATTAAGCAATTCGATATATTTCGTCATAAATTGGTCAATTATTGATTGCCTAGTGTCCAGTGACAAACCTTTCATGCATGTAAAATATACACTAGACTACCGTTAGGTACATTCCAGGGGCAGATCCAGCCATTTTAAAGAGGTGTTTCAACCAACGATATGCGAGGGGGTCCAACTGTTTGTACTCATTCCAAATCATTTTCAATATAGTTTTAGTTTTATGTAAAATTAAAAAAATGTTTTCAAGAATGTAGAGCTTTCACTACTATTTAAGAATTTTCTGCTTTTGGTCAATTAATTTTGTCATCTTACCATGTAACTAAGTACATGTATAGTAAAACACTGCTTTATATCAGATAAACATACTTACACCAGCAGCTACCTTCTTTTCATTCTAAAGTCGAGGGCCTTTTGAAATCCCATGCTTTACAATGCTAGTATAGTGAGTAGATTTACAAAACTATGTAAATGAGCTACATCTTATTCAACCAAAACATGGCAATAAACTTATTACAGGATTACTCAAGTTGTAAATATGTGCTTAATTGGATAAAAAGTAAAATCAAAAAAATACTGAACTCAGAGGAAAATCAATACGGAAAGTCCATAATCACATGGCAAAATCAAATAACAAAAGCCCTTACAAATATAGATTTATTTCGTCTTCAAGTCATTGTTCAACAACTAAATTGTCTATTCTTCTTACCAGCACACATGGTACAATTAAAAACCTTATAATGAATTGTTCAAATAAGGCCTTCGAAAATAGTGGAATAAATTACTTTTGGAGTGTCAAGAACTCGTTGGAAGTACTTGATAAGTTGCATGCTTATATTGGTGATTTTGAATCTGTTCAAAGTTTTGATTTTTCTACCCTGTATACCACATTGCCTCACATTCTCATTAAGAAAAAGTTAACACACCTAATTAATTGGGCATTCAATAAATCAGAATGTGAATATATATGTTCAAACTCTTTTAGGTCATTTTTTAGAAGCAATAAACAAAAAAAACTATGTGAATTGGACATGCTTTGATACTATATATGCCCTTGATTTTTTACTAGATAACATTTTTGTTCGCTTTGGTGATTCCGTATAGCGTCAGATTATCGGAATTCCAATGGGGACTAACTGTGCACCACTTATTGCGGACCTCTTTTTGTATTGTTATGAGTTACAATTTATGACAAAAATAAGCAAAGACCCATCAAAACAACATCTGATAAACAAATTTAATAATACTTTTAGATATTTGGATGATATTTTGGCCCTCAATAATGACGACTTCAGTATGTATATTAATGAAATTTATCCTGCTGAACTTACTTTAAATAAAGGTAATACTAACAATGACCACTGCCCTTTCCTCGATCTTGATATCTATATCACTAACGGAAAGCTGAATACTAAAATTTATGATAAAAGGGATGATTTTTCATTCCTTATCGTTAATTATCCGTTTTTAGGTGGTGACGTTCCCTTGTCACTATCTTACGGTGTTTATATATCTCAACTTGTACGATTCGCTCGTGAATGAAACAATGTTTTAGATTTTAACGAGGGAAATTTATGTATAACTGAAAAATTATATCACCAGGGTTTTCGATATCACAAACTAGTCAAAGCATTTACTAAATTTTATCATCGGTATAAAGACATCATTTGTAAATTTACCTCAACATGCAGACTTCTAATACGTTCAGGTATTTCACATCCAATTTTTAATTGAAATATTCTTTATAAAGCACAAAGGTGTCAGTATTCACCTCAGAAACTTACTAAACCTTTGAATAGACTTATTAAGAAGGGGTATAATTACGATATTGTTGTCAAGTCATTAAAGATTGCATATTTTGGCGTTAATATTGAGTCACTGATAAGTCTTTGCGTCGGAACTAAACACATTTATTCTAAAAACAGTTGTTGGCATGACACGGGTTATGTTCTTCTCATATATGTTATGATGGTATGATACTAAACCTCTAACGGGAAGGATTGTGCCTGATGTTCATATGATGAAACCATAATCTTTCAGTCAGTTTAATTGAAGTCTGGAGCTGGCATGTCAGTTAACTGCTAGTAGTCTGTTGTTTTTTTATGTATTATTGTCATTTTGTTTATTTTCTTTGGTTACATCTTCTGACATCAGACTGGGACTTCTCTTGAGCTGAATTTTAATGTGCGTATTGTTATGCGTTTACTTTTCTACATTGGTTAGAGGTATAGGGGGAGAGTTGAGATCTCACAAACATGTTTAACCCCGCCGCATTTTTGCGCCTGTCCCAAGTCAGGAGCCTCTGGCCTTTGTTAGTCTTGTATTATTTTAATTTAGTTTCTTGTGTATAATTTGGAAATTAGTATAGCGTTCATTATCACTGAACTAGTATATATATTTGTTTATGAGCCAGCTGAAGGACGCCTCCGGGTGCGGGAATTTCTCGCTACATTGAAGACCTGTTGGTGACCTTCTGCTGTTGTTTTTTTATTTGGTCGGGTTGTTGTCTCTTTGACACATTCCCCATTTCCATTCTCAATTTTATATTATATGAAACTAAGAGCTGGCAAGCCCCTCGCTCTAATTTTAATATTATATACCTTAATATACATTAACCGACACAATGCACGTTTTACCTAATGAGAGCAGTAATCATACTGTATCAGGGCAAGTGTATCCGTATCCAAATAATGTACGTTTCCTCCGTACAATAACAGTAATTATTCTAAATCAAGGGACGTGTATTCTGTTTCATATACTGCATGTACTGTACGTTTCGTCCTAATGAGAACAGTTATAATAAAAAGTCAATTGTTCATGAACAATTGAAAGGTCTTTCCTTTTAAACAAAGGACCCTATGGGAAATGCATACAAATGACTTCTATTAGAGAACCACTGAATGGAATGAAATCAAACATGGCATGAATGTTCCTAATGTGGTGCTGACCAAGTGGTGTTACTTTGTAGCCAATCTATTATCCAAGATGGCTGCCAGCGGGGGACTTAGTTTAACATAGGACCTTATGGGAAATGCATACAAATGACTTCTTTTAGAGAACCACTAAATGGAATAAAACCAAACATGGCATGAATGTTCCTTTTGAGGTGCTGACCAAGTGTTGTTACTTTGTAGCCGATCCATTATCCAAGATGGCCGCCAGCGGGGGACTTAGTTTAACATAGGACCCTATGGGAAATGCATACAAATGACTTCTTTTAGAGAACCACTGAATGGAATAAAACCAAACATGGCATGAATGTTCCTTATGAGGTACTGGCCAAGTGTTGTTACTTTGTAGCCGATCCATCATTCACGATGGCCGCCAGTTGGGGACTTTTGAATGAAATTAAACATAGCCTGAATGTTCCTTTCTTTATGAGGTTGTGTTGTCTCTATTAGCCAAATTTTATATTATTTGATATGATTTCAAAAACCCAAGTAGAATCAGGTGAGCGATACAGGCTCTTGAGAGCCTCAAGGTTTCTTTTATTAATTGCCTTCTTAGTTCAAAAATAAATGGTTTTTAAGGACTTTTATGTTCGTAACAAGTGGTTGCTAAGGACAAAAATCATTCCTAAGGATAAAGATATTACTGCAAGTATTTGAAATGTCATATGTACTATCCATAGTATTTAAAATCAAAAAGTAAGTGATTGCTAAGGACTTTTATGTCGTTGCTAAGGACTTTTATGTCGTTGCTAGGGACAAAATGTCATTTCCAGTATTAAAAAAAATCATATTTATATTATTCATAGCCTTCTAAGTTCAAAAATATATGATTTATAAGGTGTTTTATGTCGTTGCTAGGGACTTGACCTCTGACCTTGACCTATCTTTGTAAATCTTATTATGCTGATCATTTTTGCAATTCAAAGTTTCTTTCTATCTCTTACCACTTTTGAGTTATAAGCAAACAATTATCATTTCAAACCCTTAACACAGTTTTTGTGTCCTAGTTCCATAACAGTTGGTCCAATATTTTTGAAATGTAGATCTTGACAAGACACACATTTTCTTTGTTACATTTTATCATCCATCTTTTACGGTTATTGAGTAAACCCGATAACAAGCTTAGGTTAAAATCTAGGTCATGACCTTGACCTTTGACCTTAGATCAATTTTCATGTTCATGTGAATTGTGATCATTGATGATAATCCTAGGTGGCTACAACTTAGTTTTAGTTGCCAACCGACATTTGTTTCAAAAGGGCATAACCCTACCAATGAGTCATTGAATCTTTTTGATCCATATGTAACAAAGCACCAGGGTTTGTTCCTGAACAAACCCTGTCCCTTTGGTTTTTTTCTACCTATTATGGTTATGGCGTTAGAATGATAACAAGATTTTCGGTGTTAGGGGAGATAACTCCCATGAAGGAAATGTTACTGGGTCATGCCCTCACCACAAGATAGCTTGAGGTCAACCGATACTAGATACCTTATATAATTTCAACATGTCGCGTACTTTTTTGGGGAAATTTCGTTAAAGTTTGGCGGAAATAATAATAATAATAATAATAATAATAATAATAATAATAATAATAATAATAATAATAATGATAATCAGAAGAAGAAATACAGTAAGGTCTTTCCTTTTAGTGAAAGGAAAGACCTTAATTTATCAAGGTGATAATTTCTTGTTCTATATACTGTACAAATTGTAAAAAAAAACAGTAATCATGCTCTCTATCAAATTAATGTGAGTTTCTTTTTAAACAAATAAAGTTGTTCAATGTTTATCAATATCCTGCTCCCTAAACGTTGTCAATCAGTTATAAGACTCTAAAAGGATTTGTTTATACTCCTTTTAATTATTAGTATCATACAGTGTGTAATTTTGATTTTATCAAAAAATGCTTGTACGGCCCATTGAACACCAAAACCTTAAACTATGATATAATCATTCACATCATTAAGTTTAAACGAAAACTAAGAATTCCTATATGGGTAGTTGTACTGATTACAAACTTTTAAAGAAATACCTTTAAAGTAAAGTAAAATCACAAAAATACTGAACTTAGAGGAAAATCAATTCGGAAAGTCCTTAATCACATGACAAAATCAAATAACAAAACACATCAAAAGTGAATGAACATGAACTGTCATATTCCTCACGTGGTACATGCATTTTCAAATGTACAATATGGTGGATTAAACCTGGTTTTATAGCGCTAATCCTTTCACTTTGATGACAGTCTCTTCACATCCCGTTATATAAACACTATTGCGTTAATTAAACAGACACAATAACTAAAAAAGTCAAAATATGGGTACAGCAGTCATCATCGTTTAACAATTTTAAAAGAAACACAACAACAGCTATCTACAAACCAATTCATTGATTTGCGTGTCTGACGTCAGAAAATTTTATACGTCACATATATTTGTTGTGCAATGTACATACAAACAATTTTAAAATTTCACATTGACAATGTTAGCATACAGGGTTAAAAATCAAAAGTATTTAAGAATAAATTTCAGAAAAAGACCGAGATTTAAAATAGACCAAAAGTTCTATAGAATTTATAAAAATCCACAAATGGTTAATTTCACTACGCGATTGAATGGTTTTGACTTTTGTTGTTCAACGTTTTTTGTAATTCATAATAGAAATATATCATTATGACATAAGATAGAACAATATCATACTGACGGGAATTTTTTAAGTACAGAGTCACGTTATAAGAACAAAATATATACGAAACGTCGCATATACAAAAGACCAGCAGTAATTTCAAATTCAAATATGAATTACGTGCATTATTTTTTATCCATTTATATATCATATATCGTTTTAACTTACCAGTTTCCTTCACTATATAGGTAATATATACACCACTAAATAAATTATTTCTATTTCACAGGTGGAAGTAAACAAAAAAGACTTGAAGGTAATTATTGATTGTGTGTAAATCCATTATTAGATGTTGCATATTTTTTCTCTATGTATTGCTTACCTGTTGAAGTAACATAAACTATATAAGGTTAAATAAATATGAGAAATGTTCATGTAAAGTTTGAGCACATTTACATAATTGGATATATAGAAATTTTCAAAATAATTCTCTTCAACTTTAATTTTTTTCGGCCATTTTTACTTTTTAATTTGATCGTCATTTATGTGCCTTTTTGTACCACATGTTAAGCCTGTTATTTATGATGAGTTTCACTGAATCATGCCAATACCAAAGAACTGGTCACTGCCGATTACTCATATGATTACTCAAATATTTGATAATGATTGCTATGTGCATTAAAAAAATTTATAAGATAATTATGTAAGATATGTTTAGGTTCAAATACGTTAAAAACCAAAAAATATCAATTGATTAAGAGCAAAAAAAAATACTACTAAGGAAAATTACAACCTTACAGTCAAAAATATATTTTGTGTTACTAATTTTGTTTACAGATAAAACATTTTGCTACGAGCGATAGTCATAGGAATAGTTATGGTTTTGAACTTAATACTGCACGGATGTGGTTATAAGTTGTTTGTTTAGGTTACAAATTGAACAAATAGGTCTTGAGGTCCTGTTAAACTTCTCCAAAATTATGTTTTATTGACTATTATGTGATAAAAACACTGAATGTTTACTATAATATGACATACACGTTAATTATTATATGATAAAAAACATTGATAGTTGATTATTGTATGATAAAACCACTGATAGGTGATTATTAAATGATAAAACCATTGATAGTTGATAATTATATGATACCATTGATAGTTGATAATTATATGACAAAACAATTGATATTTGATAATTATATGATAAAACCATTAATAGTTTATTATTATATGATTAAACCATTGATAGTTGATTATCATATGATAAAACCATTGCTAGTTGATTATTATATGATTAAACCATTGATAGTTGATTATTGTATGATAAAACCATTGATAGTTGATTATTATAAAACCATTGATAGCTGATTATTATATGATAAAACCATTGATAGTTGATTATTATATGATAAAATCATGGACAGTTGATTAGTATATGATAAAACCATTGATAGTTGATTATTATATGATAAAACCATTGACAGCTGATAATTATATGATACCATTGATAGTTGGTAATTATATGACAAAACAATTGATATTTGATAATTATATGAAAAAAACATTGATAGTTTATTATAATATGATTAAACCATTAATAGTTGATTATTTTATGATAAAACCATTGCTAGTTGATTATTATATGATAAAACCATTGATAGTTGATTATTGTATAATAAAACCATTGATAGTTGATTATTATAAAACCATTGATAGTTGATTATTATATGATAAAACCATTGATAGTTGATTATTATATGATAAAACTATTGATAGTTGATTATTATATGATAAAACCATTGATAGTTGATTATTGTATGATAAAACCATTGATAGTTGATTATTATATGATAAAACCATGATAGTTGATTATTGTATGATAAAACCATTGATAGTTGATTATTATATGATAAAACCATTGACAGTTGATTATTGTATGATAAAACCATTGATAGTTGATTATTGTATGATAAAACCATTGATAGTTGATTATTGTATGATAAAACAGTTGATAGTTAATTATTGTATGATAAAACCATTGACAGTTGATTATTGTATGATTAAACAATTGATAGTTGATAATTGTACGACAAAACAATTGATAGTTGATAATTATATGATAAAACCCTTGATAGTTGATTATTATATGATTAACCATTAGCAGTTGATTATTAAATGATAAAACCATTGATAATTGAGTATTATATGATAAAACCATTGATAGTTGATTATTATATGATAAAAACATTAATAGTTGATTATTATATGATATAACCATTGATAGCTAATTATTAAATGATAAAACCATTGATAGTTGATAATTATATGATAACATTGATAGTTGATAATTACATGACAAAACCATTGATAGTTAATTAGTTGATTATTATATGATAAAACCATTGATAGTTGATTACCAAATGATAAAACCATTGATAGTTGATAATTATATGATACCATTGATAGTTGATAATTATATGATACCATTGATAGTTGATTATTATATGATAAAACTATGAATAGTTGATAATTATATGATTAAACCATTGATGGTTGATTATTATATTATACAACCATTAGCAGTTGATTATTTATATAAAAACCAGATATGATATTTAAAACCATTGACTATTGATTATTATATGATAAAACCATTGATCAGTTGATTATTATATGATAAAACCATTGATAATTGATTATTATATGATAAACCATTGATAGTTGATTATTTATATATAAACCATTGATAGTTGATTATTTTATGATAAAACCATTGATAGTTGATTATTGTATGATAAAACCATTGATAGTTGATTATTAATGATAAAACCATTGATAGTTGATTATTATATGATAAACCATTGATAGTTGATTATTATATGATAAACCATTGAAGTATGATTATTATATGATAAAACCATTGATAGTTGATTATTTATGATAAAACCATTGATAGTTGATTATTTGTATGATAAAACCATTGATAGTTGATTATTGTATGATAAAAACATATTGATAGTTGATTAATTATATGATAAAACCATTGATAGTTGATTAATTATATGATAAACATTGCAGTTGATTATTTAAGATAAACCATTGATAATTGATTATTATGATAAAACCATTGATAGTTGATTAATTATATGATAAAACATTGACAGTTGATTAATTATATGATAAACCATTGATAGTTGATTATTATATGATAAAACCATTGATAGTTGATTATTATATGATAAAACATTGAAGTTGATAATTAATGATAAAACCATTGATAGTTAATTAGTGATTATTATATATGATAAAACCATTGATAGTTTGATACATAATATGATAACCATTGATAGTTGATAATAATTGAACATGAGTTGATATTTGTATGATAACCATTGATAGTTGATATTATATGATAAAGCAATTAATAGTTGATATTATATGATAAACATTGAATAGTTATTATTATGATAAAACCATTAAAGTTGATTATTTATGATAAAACCATTGATAGTTGATTATTATATGATAAAACCATTGAAGTTGATTATTGTATGATAAAACCATTGATAGTTGATTATATATGATAAAACATTGATATATTGATTGTTATTATATGATAAAACCATTGATAGTTGATTATTATATGATAAAACCATTGATAGTTGATTATTATATGATAAAACCATTGATAGTTGATTATTGTATGATAAAACCATTGAAGTAGTTATTTATGATAAACATTGATAGTGATTATTATATAAACCAATTGATAGTTGATTATTATATGATAAAACCATGTGATATTTATTATATATGATAAAACCATTGATAGTTGATTATTATATGATAAAACCATTGATAGTTGATTATTATATGATAAAACCATTGATAGTTGATTATTATATGATAAAACCATTGATAGTTGATTATTATATGATAAAACCATTGATAGTTGATTATTATATGATAAAACCATTGATAGTTGATTATTATATGATAAAACCATTGATAGTTGATTATTATATGATAAAACCATTGATAGTTGATTATTATATGATAAAACCATTGATAGTTAATTATAGGTGATTATTGTATGATAAAACCATTGATAGTTGATTATTATATGATAAAACCATTGATAGTTGATTATTATATGATAAAACCATTGATAGTTGATTATTATATGATAAAACCATTGATAGTTGATTATTATATGATAAAACCATTGATAGTTGATTATTATATGATAAAACCATTGATAGTTTATTATTATATGATAAAACCATTGACAGTTAATTATAGTTGATTATTGTATGATAAAACCATTGATAGTTGATTATTATATGATAAAACCGTTGATAGTTGATTATTATATGATAAAACCATTGATAGTTGATTATTATCTGACAAAACAATTGATAGTTGATTATGTATAATAAAACGATTGATAGTTGAAAATTATATGATAAAACCATTGACAGTTAATTGTTGTATGATTAAACCATTGATAGTTGATTATTATATGATTAAACCATATATAGTTGATTATTGTATGATAAAAGCATTAATAGTTGACTTTTAAAGGATATAAGCTGCCATTTGATAGTTGATAATTTTATGGGTTAAACTGATTTTTATCTAAATTAAAACTATTGTTTTAATATATTTTAGAAGATACAAAAGCCCTCATAGAAGCAGATGTAAGAGAGGATACATTTGTGGATACTAAGGCAGTTAAAGATGCCTTATCAATGCTGAAAGAGAATAGAGTATTGGTAATAACAGGACATGCAGGCACTGGGAAAAGTCGGATTGGTCGCCATATCCTACACATGTTTTGTACTGATGATACATCTTATAAATATATCAAGCTAAATACCCTTGAGGAATGGGAAAAAATGATCAATAGAGACGAAAATGTTGCGGTGTTAATTGATGACATCTTCGGTGAAACAAACTGTATTTATAACCGAGAAAGAGCTGTACCAATTTTAGACAAAGTTCATTCATATGTATGTAAAGGTAACATTAAAGTCATTATAACAATCAGGGATACAGTTAAACGGCAATGCCAAGATGTGTTTGACAGTCATAGATTATTTAAGTTTCATTTTATTGATCTTAGTTCAGACAAGTATGTTTTAAGCTGGGAGGAAAAACTTACTTTTCTCAAAAAGTACATGAAAAATAGTTCGCCAATCAGACTATGCTGACGATAAACAGTTTTTGGATTCTAAGGGTGCTATAGTTTTAGATAATATAGAAGTTTTGCAAATAATAAAAGAGAATCCCGTCAAAGGGTTTCCTCTTGTGGTTTATCAGTTTGTCCATAATGAGAAATATTTTAAGCTTGGAAGCAAGTTTTTTAACAGTCCAACAGACAATATGTTAGCAGAAATGAATGAAATAAGAAGTAAAGGTAAGGAAAACAGAAAGTTTATGATACAGTACGCAGTTATGGTTCACACAGCAATTAATGAAAACTGTATTGATCCTGATGATGAAAAAAGTATTGAAGAAGTTCGAAATCTAATTGATGCAATATATGGAGAGACAAAAATAACAATGCAATCATGCGACATATCAGATGTTATTAAGGATCTTAAGGGAAGTTATTTAATAAACATTCCGAACCAACGATCATACAGATTCCATCATCAAACAATACATGAGAGTGTTATCTTATCGTTTGCATATATTGATAAAACACATATAAACAAGATCATTCCTTTCATAAGCTGGTCATTTTTCCTGAAGATGGTAAAACATGAATTATACACAGAAAAAGAGGGAGAGGTGGTATTGAAGATTCCTCCAAATAAGTATAACATATTGGCAGATAGATTAGTGGGTTTTAAGACGACATATAGAATTGAGAGTTTCATAAATAACATATGCAATACTGAAATATTCCAAAAGGGATATCGCGACCTTCTACCTTGTTTATTGGATGCTTACAAGAATGAAGATAACAAAGATAAACATACTGAAAATATGATCAGAGTTGGTAAAATAAATATGTTTGAAAAAGTAAAAAATACTGTACATATGAAGACCAAAGAAGTTTTTCTTGTTAACTTACTTGACACATTAGCCAAGACAGAAGAGCAGTTAGATATATATTACTTTGTATTGCAGGAATTTAAGAAAATAATAGAAACCAGCAGTTTTACTCTGATTGATTACATGAAATTTGCTTTGATTTCATCTTTATATGAGATCTGTTCCACTAAAGATGTGAGAAATGTTAAAGCCACATTGGACATAATTGAAGAAAACAAAATACCAGTTTTACTTGATCAAGGTATTGTACTAACCGACATACCAAACATAACTTCCATATCCAGATTTGGGGAAGAATATGATGATGAAACATGGGTTTTTCTTTCATTATGTATATGGAAAGCATATGCAGTTTTTAATGTACCTGTGTTGGAGTTCTTACTTTCAAAATACAATCAGACTTTGTTCGATATAAATTTATTTTTCAAAATGATATATAGGGAAAAATGGATAGACAATATGTTTTCATCATTTTCAGAAAGAGGTATAGACTGGCCGTTATTATCTTTTAAACCACTGAAATGGATGATCGAAACATTTCAAGTCAAGAAATTAGAGGATCCTAACTTAATCTTAAGAACTGCTTGCAAATACCAGATGTTTGATACAGTGGAGTATCTTGCATCTATATGTAAAATATGTGATGTTATGTCATGTCTTCAAGCATTTGTCGATAAACCTGATTCCAGTATAGCACGTCAACATCCTTTTAATCAAGACTTATTTTATTTTCTTCTTCGAAAAATCGACATGAAATCAGAAACACTTATTCCTATTTTTATGTCACTTATACAGAAAGTGGATGTTCCTGATTATATGTTTGATGAATTCCTTCCAGTCTGCTTAAATAATACAGATATATTGGATTTGGCTTGCTATAATGGCAAGTTCTATCTTGTGAAACTTATAATAGAAAGCAGCACCATTGAATATTCATATATTCAATCAGCTCTTGTTGCAGCATGTAAAGTTGACAATTTACTAATTGTAAAATACTTAGTAGAAAAATTTGGATTTGTCAAGTTTGATTTCAAAGTTGTGTATCAACAGGCATGTTCTTATAAGCAATTCAAAATCTTAGAATGGTTTGTTCAGAATATTGATACAACTAGACTTGATGTATACACCATTATAGATTCAGCTTTATTTGATAACACATCAGATATATTAGAAAGCCTAATGAAAAATATTAAATTAGAAAGTTTAGATAAAAGGGCAGTTTTAAAATCTGTAACTGAACACCTTACTGCTGGATGTTCCGCTACAATATTAAAATTAGTGAGCTCTATCTGGTATAGTACAGAAGATAAGGAAACGTTACACATTGAAAAAATCGTAAATAAAGCTTATGAAGGAAAACGCTTTGAGGTATTGAGGTGGATTCATGAAAACTGTCATCCACATATATCTATTGATTCAAAGAAGGTATTAATGTTAGCATGTGAAGATGGCAGTGTTGATGAAGCAGAGTGGGTACTTCTGGCTTCTACACAAACATCATTGGATATTGATGAAGGGACAATATTCATGATATCATGTAGTAGATTTAATCCAAAAAATAACGAAATACAGAAACAATTGCAAAACATTGTAAATTTGGTTCTAGCAGCTTTTCAAATACAACTATTAGACATTATGTCAGGTGTGTTTAACTTAATAAAGGCCAATAGCATACGAAGAAATAAGTTATCTAATTTATTCGTTTATATACTTGAAAGATACTTGAGTGGCATAAAAACAGAAGATATGATAACGATAATAGAAAAATCTCTTGAAAAGGAATATTATGTTCTTGTTAATTGGTTTCTGGAAAAAAGTGGTTCTTCTTCATTGAATAAACAGGAGATTTTGAACAAAGCTTGTTCAAATACTCAGATCGAAACATTAAAGAAACTGAGTAAATATTTTCATGATTTGAAAATGGAAACAGCAATGATCAACGCATGCAATCCAAAATCTTCTATATATCATGAGTTATGCCCTTTCGAACAGAGATGTTTTGACGCTGATCAGTCAGTTGCCTGTTTGAGTCTGTTGTGGAATGAAATTATTAAAATAGACCGTGACTCTATTCGCATTGGAACAATTGTGAGTACAGTGTGTAAGGAGGAGAGAATAAACGACAATGTTATGACATGGATTCTTCTAAATCTTCCTATTGATCAAATTCCAATCAATGAAGTTTTTATATCCTGTTGTCAACAAGGTAAAATCCATCATGTGAAGTATATACTTCAGAAGGTAGACAATGAACAGCTGGACATAAGGAAAGCATTTGTTCAGGCATGTCAGGCGTTTCCAGGTGACTTCATTGTTCAAAAAAACAATTATGAACCATCTGGCTATGAAGAGAATTGGTTTCTAAAATATATGATGGAACACTTAATGCTTGTAGATTATTTGTTTCAAATGATAACTGATAAAGATTCTTGTTTAAACTTAATTGTGAGCGACTTATTCGAAAATAAAAAGTTTAAACTTATACTGTACTTTCTACAGGCAGGACATTCTACATGTTTTATAAACACTAATATGAATAATGTTTTGAAAGAATCATGTAGGTATGGACATATTAAAGTAGTGCAGTGGGTTTTAGGAAATAGTGAACATACAGAATTAGATATCAGATCTGCATTTCTTGAGGCTTGTGATTGTATAGATCTTGATAGTATTCTCTTAACTCCAAAACAAACAAAACAGATGGTGTGTGTAGCTTTAATGTGGCACTATATACGTGATTTTAGCATGTTTGATATAGACACTAGACTAAAACGCATAGCAGAGCCAAATTTACAGACATCTGCGTATCAACCTAACATGTTTATTTCGCATTCCAGTGATGACTTGAAAACCTGGTTACTTTATATCAAGAACATAAATCAGAGAATATATCAATCAGACAATGCATTGTTAAATACTGCAGAAACTATTAACCAACAAACTCAGCAAGTAAATGATGGTCAATGTTGTGTAGAAGACTCACAGGACAATGATGTATAAACAGTAGAAATGAGCAGGATAAGTGCCCATCACCAACAAAAAGACTGCGTTTGGAAGAAAACAAAGAACAAACATAAATGATAAGTGTCATCTAAAATAAAATAAATTACTGAATTACATTTTTTTAATATAGAAAACACCGATTAATATACATCAGTACATATTGGTTTAGGTTGCATTAGATATAGGTAAGTGGTTTAGTGAATATTATGATAATGCTTGGATTGATAATGATCATAGTGTTATTAATACTCCTGTTCAAACATTAATTACTGATAAGAAAGGATACCCTTGTATTGTTATATATAAACATGTTCAAATTTGGATACGTACTAATCATTGTACTAAAGTTCGATATTCAAACTTTGATCAGTAAAAGCCATTTTAGTGTAAATATGATTTTCAAACATTGATCCATTATAACCTTTGTATTGTACAAATTTTGATAAATATTAATAATTTAATTGTCTCGCCTGGGACTAAAGCCATAGTATCGGAGACATAGGTATTACTATATGGCGCCGGTGGCCGCGCAAACTATCTATATAATGCTTTATATTTCAGAAGGTAGAAGATACTTCATATCTTGTATGCAAAGACGTAAATATGATACGAAGTTTCAGTCAATCACAAGTCCATTGTCTTCAAACAAATTTTCATGGTTAAGCACTAGAAAAAAAGCTTTTTTGTAATGTGAATTTCTCACTTACTACGAGTAATAGGATACTTATTTGGTACATGGGATATCATTGCAAAGTCGTTCTGACCTCAACTTCATTTAATGGAGCAGTGAAAAAGGTACAAATAACATGATTATTTCCGTTTTTTAAATACTGTAAGCAGTAGGTCAACTCTTTTTTGGTGTTGGCAATGGTTGTAATGGGTATATATGTCAGTCTTGCAGATTTCATCTGACTTTTATCTATATTTTTTTTCATTCTTTGCTGTTTATTGTGTTTCACTATGTAAATCATGTAATTACTACTTTGCAAAGAAATAATTCGTTCATGCATTGCTCAATGTTAAGTTATTATGTTTTGGTCAGTTTTAAAGCACTATAATCAATAGGTCAAGTAAATTTGGTGTGTGGTATAATAGAATGGAGTACTAATCTGACTGGTACCGTAGTTATCATCTGACCTTGATCTCATTTTCATGGTTCATTGATCAATGTTGAGATTTGTATTTTTGTCTGTGTTACAAGTAATATAAGCAATAGGACAATCATATTTGGTGTATGGTGTACAGGTCTGTCTGAATGGTCTAATCTGACCTTAGCCTTACTTTTTGTCGAGTCTGCGACTTTTTCGAAAATAAACTGACAACGCCATGGCTAAAGCAGAAAAAGGCAAAAAGGCAATAATAGTACTGAAGACACAACATAGAAAACTAAAATCTAATCAACACGAACCCCATCAAAAACTGGGGGTGATATTAGGTGCTCCGGAAGGGTATCAGGATTATATTTTAGTACGCCAGGTTAAGCAGATCCTGCTCCACACGTGGAACCAGTCGTTTTGCTAATATTATTACAAACCCGGTAAATAGTGAAATTCGGTAGTTCATATTCGTAAAAAGCGCATGGGATTTAAGTTACGACATAAGGAACATATCCGATATCATCTGTGAAACATCATAAATTATTCATCAATAATCAGACATTACCACAGTATTGTAAATTAAATGTTCAAACTTGAATCAGGAATTACCATTATATTGTAAATAGCATGTTCAAATATGAATAAGAATTTACCATTGTATTGTAAATTACATGTTCAAACATGAATCAGTAATAACCATCATATTGTAAATTAAAATTTTGATGCTCAATATTTGATCAGTTATAACCATTGTATTGTAAATACCAAATTACAATTTGTATTAGTATTAACTTTTTTTTAAATAATAGGGCTCTTCACGGTTAGTTCGGCCATATTGGATAGGGGGCAGATTTTCATAATAGAGGTAAAAATGGTGTGAAAAATACGGGAAAACATCATTAAAACAGAGCTGTTGCTTGGAAACACATATAGGATTTCCCACACTTTCATACTATTTCCACCTTCTTCCAAAAAATCTGCCCCCTATCCAATATGGCCGAACTAACCGTGAAGAGCCCTATTGTGTTGTAAATAGCATTTTCAATGTAGTATCGAGTTTAAGTGTTCTTTTGTAAATGATCAACTGACGTGTTAAAATAAATATACATTATAAAATAAGTAAGGAATTGCAACGTAAATGGGTTTTCGTGTGTAGACGTATTTTTCCTTCATAATCTGTCTCAGGACATCCCGCTAGCTCAGCCATTTACATTACTGGTAGAGAGGGTTCGGCCTGTGCTTTCGCTCCAGGACTTCTGACAGCATACTGACAACACAACGAAACAGTAAATTCATAAATTAACGTTTCCGGACAATAACTTTGGTTTTAGTAAATGGATCTCTATAGATTTTAATCAGTAGGTTAAATACCACTAAAGGAGGATTGGGATTGATTTTAAGGGTTATGGTCCCTTTGGTGTTTTTTTTTGTAGTTTTCAAGCACCATGTGTATGCATCTCTCTGAAATTATACCACAAGTTTCATTACCATGACGGGATGGTAATTATTGACTTTGGGGGGTTAAGGCGCAAAATGTTTTGGAATTCGGGACCAATAAAGGGGAAAAACTAGTTTTTTTCCTGGACAATGGACAATTAAGACAATTTAAAAGCAGTGTAAGGTTAACATTTAACATACAATGTTGGGTATGTTTGGATTTACCTCTCTTACATTACTTGTAAATTATGTATAAAGAAATGTCAGGTGTTGGACTCATTGCAAAAAAGGGGTAGTTTTTTCATTTTTTTTTCAAATTTCACCAATTCAAAATTTTGAAAAGTTTGAAGAAGATATCTTTAATTGCACAATATTACGCAATAGATATGGAAGATCTTGACATTTGTTTTATGTCAGAAACTCATATTATGTCAAATTCAAAGTTTGATCACAATCCAAATTCAGAGCTGTATCAAGCTTTAATGTTCTGTCCAACTTGCCCCAACTGTTCAGGGATCGACATGTGGTGTCATATAAAGCTGTGCCCTGCGGATCACCTGGTTTTGTATAATATGGTTGATTCATTCATCATATTGAGAAAAGTAACCTGGACTTCTCTTATCTTGCAATGTCCGTGTTTAATCTTGTATCTGTTATAATCATTTTATTTAAGAATTGAATGCTTTTTTTTTGTATTTATTGGGGTGTAAAAGCGTTGACCGAAGTACATTTTGTATGAAGCGCGGAAGCGCTTCATTCTAAAAATGTACGCACGGTCAACGCTTTTACAACCCTATAAAGTTACAAAAAAAGCATTCAATACTTATAATTACATTTTTTAGCTAGGATTATAAAAATACGATTTTCATGAAATTAAATTTTTAAATTCACCTGTGCACTTTATTGTGGGACCTCGTGTCATTATGAATGAAATGTTATTGTCTCATGCAACTGCTTACGGAATAACATGTGATGTGCAATTAGCCAATCAGAATAACGTATTTTAATGAAAAATTCATCTAATGTAATTATTGTACATTTCATTTTTAAACTCGGACTAGTTTACAATCAATTGAATAATTAAACATCATTATGATTTAGATTCCGTGTTAAAACTTTGATTCTTCTATATATATGACGTCCTTATAACGCTTTGTAAACAAATCCGTGTTTTAATTAACACAAAAACTGTTTTGACACATGCGCACAAACTTACTGTTTATATTCTCGTTTATTAAAAAATTTCCCAATAAAATATGTATACTTCAGCTGCTTACATGTAAGTAAAGTTGTATTATATATTGTTACCAAAGCATCATATTATAATATTTAGCCTGTAATTAGTTTTAAACTTTTTAAATATATTAAAATTTCATGTACATAATTCATGTGGAGGAAGCGGGAATAGCAAAACATTTTTACTGTATTTTCGTACACTCCAACCTCTAAAAATGATGTATGTGTCCTATTAGAATCGAAATAATTCTTTCATACCATGCTATATACTCATGTTAACAGGGTTAGACATTATATTTGAACATATTTTATACCTTGCTTACGCTCAGTGTAAAATATCAAAAAAATATAATTCCTACCCATGTTAAAATGAGCATTAAGTATGACATGATGGAAGTATTTCTTTATTGATATAACTGTAAATTCCGTAACAAAAAGAGGTGTGTGCTTGATATTGGGATTGGGGGGAAATGATAAAAAACGCGATATTTATTTATTTCAATTAGTTAAGATCAGTTAATCCTGAATATAATATAAATAATGCAATTAAAATTTCAAAATGCAAAGCATATCACATTTCAATTTTTGCAATAAAAACATTGCAAAAATATATGAATTTACAGTTATCCTTATATTGCATATATCGGATTAGTAATAATCAATATTTTTTTATAATTTGTTTAAACTTGCATGTAGTAATGATTGCAGTATTGAAAAAAACTAGTTGAATATTGGATCAATGAAAATTAACTATAGTATTGTGAACATTATTAACATTATTTTCAAACTTGTATAAGTAGTATCTATTGTATTATGAATATCATTTTCAAACTTGAATCAGTAAAACTCATCATATTGAAAAACCTTTTGTTCAGACATAGAATCATGGTACTTAATTTTTTTAATCTAATTATTGAATTGTATGAGAAAATAGATAAACTTAAAGTTGTGGGGTATGTGTCAATCAGAAAGTGGTCTAATCATGTTAATCTTTAAAAAAAAAAAGAGCTTATTTTCCGTAAATAATATATATTTATGATCAATTGCAATATCTATCATTTCTATCAAATAGTATAAGTTACATAGTGTGCTAGTGACCTAATACGGTATATATGGGGTCGGTAAACTCCATATGGGGTGAGAGCAAAGCTCGAATCTCCATATGGAATTTACTGAACCCATATATACCGTATTACGTCTCTAGTTCACTATGTAACGAATTTATCTTACCGACTATCTTAAAGTATAAAATTTAAACTAGTGACCTATCAAAATGAGCAAGTCTTCAATACTGTTAGCCTGAAGAAACCACTTCCATTGATCCCTGAAAAACAGATGCCAACAATAACGTTTTGTTAGGTTAAAATCTATTTTATAAATTTATTTCAATCTTAATCATCAATTTCTTCGTCTGTTGAAACCTTTACGATTTTTTCTCAGTACCATTTTGTTTTTATAAAGGAACGTAACACCACCACTAACCGTATATGAAATGAGCCCCGCCTCCCTTCTTACCTAATACAAAATAAACACGGTCTCCACGCGGACGCTTTTAACCAATCATATTCCTAAAAATGTATAGGAGGTAAGATCAAATATCTTCTTGTACAGAAAAATTCAAAATATGTACATGGCTATGGAAAAATCATCTTCGCTAGCCAAGGGTTACGATCCACTCCCGCTTTCTTCACCCTTGGCGGATTGAGATAAAATTTCGGGGACACAAGGTAAGTATTATTATTGGTTGCAGTCAAAACTCGCTGCATCCAATCAAAATGCGCCTATAACATGATCACGTGTAAATGTAGAACGTGTTTGTAAACAATTGCCACGTGTTTTTTGTGCAACAAGTCTTTACATTCCTAAACATACGACTATATTTAGTGAAAACTTGAATGTTTTTAATCAACAAATAAAAGTTTCTGTGTATGTTTCATGCACAAATGCATGAATGTTGACGTATGTTTTCATTTCCGGCTTTACCAAGGGCCAAGTTCGGATGGATATCTAGAGTAGATAGGATTGACATGGTCATATATAACACCTGTTATGATTGGATATAGCTTTCCCGCCATTAGAAATCAATGAACTCTGGGTTGTGGCAGGGTTACTAGAGATCGACTCGATATTCCGGATGTTATGACGTTGTCCAATCAAATTTGAATGTAAACATATTCAGAGTAGGGGCCTGGTATTTCCGGTAATCTAGAGTCCTAACTCTTCAAAATAATTTACCGTTCATATGGAACTAGAGTCAGTACTCGAGTTCCATCCGAACTTGGCCCTTGTAGAATCTAGACGCTACCGTGTTTTTACCTCCAAATTGAAGAGTTCAAGTGCTACCTTCTTCTTCTTCTTCTTCTTCTTCTTCAGGAAGTCCACCCTATCTGCAGGGTCACCGCATTTAAAAATTTTGTTTATTTTTAAAATTGCGTTATTTAAAATCTTATCTACTAGTTAAAATTTAAAATAATAGTAACAGAGTTAGAATAGGATATAACTAAAAATTAGTTAAAAACAGGAACTTGTATGTACACTATACATCTTAAAATTTTAAAATGGATAAAAATAATATCTTATCAGTTGTTTAACTTCCCCTTAACAAAGGAAATTGAAAGGAACTACTAATCCGTACTAGTAATGGGTTGAATTTTATGGGCTAGCATATGGTTTCATAATTAAATTATATATATATGTATTTAAAATCTAAAATGGTAAAGGATACGAATAAAAAGAAACTTGTAAAATTAGTTTTATGTAAAGCAGTAAAATTTGTCAATACAATTTGGATCTATAAGATTATTTACAGGGGTAAATAACATTCATATTCTCTAGTTATGGTTTAACTATGTAGTACTCAGCTATATCACCTAGAATTTAATTAAGTATATAGAGATAGTAGTTTACTACTTCTTATATGTTACATTCCCACGACTGACAGCCACTTGCAAGTTAAACCCAGAACTCAACTGATTGTTCATTTGCTTTCCAAAAGTTGGGTTCTTTTAGCATGCAATGCATAGATCCAGTCTTTGCAGATTCGTTCAAAATCTCTCTGCTGAGACACAGTTATAAGTTCGTTCCTAGAAACGTCAATCAAGAATTCGAGAAGATCCTCATCAGAATCAATTATACTGCAATAGGGTATTTGATTATCCTCTAGTAGGCATTTCAGTCTATTGTGATGAATTTTTCTCACAGAACTCAGACTTTCACACTTGATTAGAAAATGTTTATAATCTTCAGGTCCTACCATGCATAATTTGCATTCTGCAGATTTTGTAACGTCAAAACGGTTGGTAATACTTTGGGTTTTGTAAGTTCCTGTAAGTATCCTGGATTTTATTATCCCTTTGCTAACATCTCTTTTATGATCTCTGACACTGCTCCAACAGAAGTTTGGTTTTTTAAAGTTCCAATTGTTAACTTCCATATATTTGAGCGTTGATTTACTTCTAGCAGTTTCGGTCCATCTATTTTTCCAGGTTTGGTCTATGACATCATGAGTCAATCTTTTCCAATTTTTCTCCGGATTTAGTATAATCTCATGTGCGGATGGAAGATCATAAGATTTGAGAGTTCTGTCCACATTTATGTACCAACTATTTGATTTATCATCTTTTGTAGCTAGCTGTCTAATTCCAATTTTACACTCGATTGAGTTGGGATCTTTCGATATTCTAAGAAATAAGGAAATGACGGCTTTATGTACAAGTTGCTCAATGGATTCAGCTCCGAGCAAGATATAGATAGCAGCATCTGCAGTTCTTTGTGGTAAAGATAGAATTTGCTTGAATGATTTTTTCTGAAAAGCTTCTAATTTTTGGATATCAGTTTTAGTAATGTTGAGAATTTCAATTCCATAGAGCATTCTTGGTATAACGTAAGTCCGCCATAGCTTATAAGATAATAGAGGATTTATACCATTTATTCCATGTAATCCAGCACCTAATAGTGAATACATTGTAGCTCTTGCAGCAGAGATTCTTTTCTCTACATTTGGATTATTTTTCTTTTGCCTTTCAATTCCTAAATGTTTGATGTTTTGCTTTTCCTCTATTTTTTCATTAAAAAGTTGAAGATTTATATCTTTATTCTTCTTGTTAATCATTAGAATTTCAGTTTTTTTGCTGTTTATCTTTACCCGATCGTTTTTGGTACAGTTTTCAATGATGCGGAGTTGGGTTGAGGCATCATGTTCTGAGCCAGCACATAGCATTATGTCATCTGCGCACGTTGGGCAACCCACATAATTCGTTCCAATTTTAATTCCTATGTTTGTGGATTCAAGAGTATCAAGGATATTTTTATTATAGGCCTTGTAAAAATTGGCAGAGAGAATTCCTCCTTGTTTGACTCCCTGCTCATTTACAAATGTTTCTGAGATGTATCCTTGAGATTTAACTTGTGTAGTTGTCTTGTTATATAGTTCCTTAATTAGTAACCATGAAGCTCCATTAATTCCTTGATGATATAATTTCCAAAATAGGTGTATATGGTCTACCACGTCAAAAGCTTTTTCTGCATCCAGAGTTATTAGAATAAGACACTCATTTTTATCTTTGGCTTCATTAATTGCTTCAGAGATGAGAAGAGCAATATTAATAGAGGATGCACCTTTAGTGAAGCCTTTCTGAAGCTTGTTTTGATGTTTATTTAGTGTACCCTCAATTCTGGCTCTAATACAAAGCTCCAAAATCTTACAAATGATGGAAATGACTGTGATGCCTCTATAATTGGATGGAATAGTAGGGTCTTTGTCTTTTTTGTGGACAGGGGTCAGAAGACCTTTTTTGATGACTTCAGGTACATGCTTTGTATAGAATATATTGTTAATTAAGGTTACCAGGAATTCAGTCAACTCTGTTCCACCATAAATTAGATGTTCTGCAGTTAAGCCTTCTACATCCCCAGCCTTTTTTCTTTTTAATATCGAAATACGCTTGGTGATTTCTGTTGAAGTAACAGGTTGAATTGTTATTTCTTGGTTTTCACAGATGTTGACAATGGTTTCCATGTCTAGCTTGACAAGATTATCATGACCAGTGTTGAAAAAAGGATTTGAATTGGTTTTGGCTAATTTTTCAAAGTGTTCTTTAAAGACATTATTTATCTCATTTGGAGTTGATGCTTCTTTTTCTTCAGTTCTAAGGGTGTGTGTGAAATGAGAAGAAGAAGATCGTTGAGTTTTAATAAGTCGAAAAAACAGATCCTTGTCCCTATCTGAAGCCATCATAATTTCTTCATGTAGTTTAATTCTTTTGTCAGCGGTTTGTTGTCTTTGTATCGATCTGACCGAACGTTTCGTCTCTAGTCTCTTTAAGTTGTAAATATTATTTTTCGACGGAGGTGAACCAACCTTTTTCCACAGATAAAATGCCTTTTTTGACAGACCTACAGCTTTAGCAAGTTGTGGAGACCAGCTGATCTTCTTTTTTCTACTAAATTTGGATTTCCTACGGGGATAGCTCAGATTTAAAGCATTAGTTAGACCAGATATTAGCTGGTTTGTAGCTTGTTCAATACCGTAAGGTGTTCTCATGTTCAGATATTTTCTATCTTTTAGTTCCTCCTTCAAATTTTGTTCATAACTTGTTTTATCAACCTTTTCCCAATTAATCTTAGTCACAATATCTCCACTTAGTTGTTTTTGAGCGGTCTGTAAACTAACAGAAAAATCAGCGGAGACGGGATAATGGTCTGATGTGTTATGACCTTCTTTTAGGATTTTCACCTGCATATAATCAGTTGACTCATCATCATTCTCTCTAGATTTTGTTAAAATGTAGTCTATCTGTGATTTTGAATCACCCTGATGGTACGTATGGTCTATAGGGTAGTTAGATGGTAGCACTATTTGATTGTCCTTACAAAAGTTTTTAAATAGTTCATCTTGGGAGTCCTTGTAATGTCTATGAAATGAAGCATTAAAATCGCCGGCGATAATAATTGAATGAGTTCCTTGATATTTCAGTAGTAATTCTTTTAAGATGTCCAAAGCTGCTCTATAAGCATCATGCCCTTTGTCGGTACCTCTCGAGGGGAGATATACATTTATAAGGCAGATTGGGTTTTTTGTGGTTGAAATTTCGATAGCCTGTATTCTGTTATCTCCATCAGGAAGTTGAGAAAACATATTTGACATGGACTTTCTATACAAAATTGCAATACCTCCATGGCCTCTTGGTCTACTGATTGGAGATAAGGGTTCATTATCATCAATTTGTCTCGAGAAAGTTATAAAATCTGAATGATGTTGTTTCAATAATTCTTTTTCATAGTTAAAAAGCCAATGTTCTTGTATCAGTACAATATCATGTTTATCAAGAAGTTCATCAAAGTAGATTTTGTTGGAATTAAAGCCTTTAATGTTGAAAGAAACAATTCGGAGCGGACTTGATTTTCTTAAAGTTATATCATTCTTGTCACAGGGGGTGCTATATCTGGGTCTAGGAGGAATGTTTGACCTTTGTCTAAAAAAGGATTGTAGATGTGTTGAACATTCTTGTTTGGAGGCAATCCTACTGTGGCAGAACAATTTTCTGATATCCTTGTCTCACTCCTTTGTTCAACAGCAAAACAGTTTTTACTATTTGAGTTTTGGAAATTTGTTATGATATAGGGATCAGGATTTTTAGGATCAACATATGGTTTTGCTGAATCTCTAGGTTGACCACTTTGTGAAGAATCATTCAGGTTTGCTTTCATTTCATTTCCTTTTCTGACAGCAAAACTGTTTTTACTATCTCCTGTAGAACTGTTACTTATGACATTAGGAACATAAGAATAAGTATTTATGATATGCTCCGATACATCTTTATTAGTAGATGTGTTTATCTGTACCTTTCCTTGAGCAGATGACCTATGGTGAATTTGAGAATGAAGATGAGTAGATGGATTGACAGCAAAACTGTTATTACCTACCATTGGTCAAGAATAATGTATTCGGAATAGGCGTGATGGTTATCTCCCGATAGGTGGCGCAATATTGTTATCACAAATGTTGGCTCAATCCGCCAAGGGTGAAGAGAGCGGGAGTGGATCGTAACCCATGTGGAAAAATATGATGACCACCTTATTAAAACTCATATGATCCATATTCACAATAAGTATCTTTATATGATTAATTGTTCAGTAGCTTTAGCCATAATTAAATTATAACAAAGAAAGGAGACTTAGAGAACTAGAAATAACATAGTCCCTTTTATCAAAGGAATTTAATCGTGTGATACGCTTTCACACTTTCACACTTGTTAGATATAAAAATAAACTTCACTCAAATTTATAAACTGACGTTTTTTTCAACTCAAACGGATCTGACCAGGAGTTGATGATTTTCTTTCATTGTGTTATTGATATAAACTCCATTGATGTTGCATTTAATTAAACTTGGAAACCATATCAGGGATACATTTTGTATCTATATATTTAGAGCCCTTGGTTATTAAACTTTTAAATTGTTGTTAGACAATATTATCATTTTTTTAGAATAAAATATATATCAAACGGATTCATGAGTTATTGATTAGTTATTGTAGGACCTAGGAAATTAGTTTAATGTATATTAATCAATCAAAATGTAAAGCACAGACAAAAAACGCAAAACAGATTAAAAAGTAAAATAAGAAA
This sequence comes from Mytilus edulis, assembly GCA_019925275.1. Lineage (NCBI taxonomy): Eukaryota > Metazoa > Mollusca > Bivalvia > Mytilida > Mytilidae > Mytilus > Mytilus edulis. The sequence continues at coordinate 2,312,769 of CM034360.1, read as the reverse complement.
AATGCCGAACTCCGGAATCTTAGAGTTCCTTATATTCAATGGAAAATATAAAGCTAATTGGTAAAAATGTGAAAAATATGGGTACAGCAGTCAACATTGTGGTATACACGTAATTACTATTAAAACATACAAATAACACGAATGAACAACAAAACGGTATAAATGATATAGAGAAAGCACATTCAAAAACAAGAGTGCACATGCTAAAATGTCTCGCCTTCTTTACTTCCTTGGGGTTCATGTTGCTTATTCTTTAGTTTTTTATGTTGTGTAATGTGTACTATTGTTAGTCTGTTTGTGTTTTTCATTTTTAGCCATTGTGTTGTCATTTTTTTTTATTCATGAGTTTGACGGTCCCTCTGGTATTTTCGTCCCTCCTTTACTATCGATATTATGTGGATTGTCCTAAATAAGAAGCTTTACAACAACTGATCACACTGACTATCACATAAATCTAGTATGTACACCTTACAATCACTCAATACACTAATTATAGTTGACCTATTGTTACAGTTTCTAAGGACCAGACTTTTTTGTCTATCTGATGAGTTAAGCCTTTTTCAACTGATTTTGTAGTTCGTGTTTATGTTGTACTGTTATACCACTGTCCCAGGTTGGGGAGGGTTGGGATCCCGCTAACATGTTTAACCCTGCCACATTACTTATGTATGTGCCTGTCCCAAGTCAGGAGCCTGTAATTCAGTGGTTGTCGCTTTTATGTATTACATTTTTGTTTTTCGTTAAATTTTTTTACATAAATGAGGCCGTTAGTTTTCTCGTTTGAATTGTTTTACATTGTCTTATCGGGGCCTTTTATAGCTGACTATGCGGTATGGGCTTTGTTTATTGTTGAAGGCCGTACGGTTACCTATAGTTGTTAATGTTTGTGTCATTTTGGTCTTTTGTGGATAGTTGTCTCATTGGCAATAATACCACATCTTTTTTTTATATCAACAAAGAAAACTAGAAATTGACCAATGAAATTATGCCAAGGTCACAGGATTCCTGTCAGACAAACATAAACAGCTTACAATCCTTCCATGCAACGAATTTAGTAGACCAATTGTATGCGGTATAGAAAAAACATACTAAAACACGAAAAACTTAACTTTTTCCACTGAACCATGAAAAAAGGTCAAGGTCAGATGACAGCTGTACACCTTACAATCCCTTCATACACCAAATATACTAGACCTATTAATCATAGTATCTGTGATGTCGACTTGAACACTAAAACTTAACCTTGTTCACTGATCTATGAAATGAGGTCGAGGCCAAGTAAAAATTGTCTGACGGGCATGAGAATCTTGCAAGATACGCACATGCCAAATATTGATATCCTATTACTCATAATAAGAGAGAAATTTACATCACAAAAAATCTATACTTTTTATTCAAGTAGTCACTCAACCATGAACTTGAGCTGAAGGACATTGGATGTGTGATAGACGGAAATTCGTAACATAATGCATATGTATACAAAGTATGAAGCATACAGGTCATCTAGCTTCTAAAATATAATTTAGCTTTTAAAAAGTTAGTTAACGCCGCCACCGCCGCAAGATCACGCACTATCTCTATGTCGAGCTTTCTGCTACTTTATCGCAACCAGACAATGACGAGATGTATAAGTACCGAGCCACATCAAGCTTTCTGCTACTTTATCGCAACCAGACAATGACGAGATGTATAAGTACCGAGCCACATCAAAAGTAGAATAAAATATCGATCTACGAGTAAAATTCTAAAATCAAAAGCTGAAACACATCAAGCGAATGGCTAACAACTATCATATTCCACACTTGGTACGGGCTATTTTCTTATTGATACTACCAAAAATGGACTAAACAGTAACACAATTATTTACAAAGACACAAAAGAATATCATAACACGTTATTATGATGACAAACAATGCCAGTCCCTAAAATACGAACCTCAACACCATCATGTATTATTTGTGAAGATGATACGGACCTTTCTTTATGTGCAGTTGAGCATGGAATTTGTTATTTCATTTATGTGCAATTAGTAATTCTGTCATGTTTCATACTACAAAAAAAAATAATCCCCAAGAATATACTAAGAAAGTTTCAATGTATTTTTAAATTTTTCTTTATCAATTATAACCGTACAGTATAATCAGTTATTTGCAATGTATGGTTTTCCAACATCGTTAGATATTATAAATAATAAAATTAGAAAAAAAACATATGGTATGTTTGCAAATGATGCAACTCCCATTATAGACCAAGTCACCATAGGTCACCGTATTTCCTTCAACAATGAGAAACATCCATACTGTAAAGTCAGCAATAACAAGCCCGAAATGACAAGTTTAAAACAATTAAAAAGAAGAATAAATAACCCTTTGATTTGTGTAAAAAAAAATAGTGAACGAAAAAAAAATATAATATACAGCTACAAACGACAATCTATAAATTTCAGGCTCTTGACTTGAGAAAGACTCATACATTATGTGGCTGGGTTAAACATGTTTGCGGACACCAAAGCCTCCCCTAACTTGGGACAAACACTATTACCGTACGTAGTACGATCGGATCGTCCACTGTCTGTACTTCAACAAACCCTTACACCATGCAGAATATACTCCCGAGACAAATTCAAACTTCAACGTTCGTAATCAAATGGCAGAATCAAACGCTCAAACACATCAAACGAATGGTAAAACAATTGTATAGCTAGCTGAACCTCTCACTTGTATGACAGTTTAATAAATTCCATTTTATTGACAACGATGTGTGAACAAATTAAACAGAAATTATGTGTAACAATGTCAAAATAAGGTACAGGAGTGAACATTGTTTTATAAAAACATTATTTCTGAACAGATTATTATAAGTTGGTGCTCCACAAACACTATTATTGAGAAAATATAGAAAAAACAGAGGTGGTATGATTGCCAATGAAAATTAACAAGGTCACCGTACGGCCTTCAATAAATGAGCAAAGTCCATACCGCATAGTCCGCTACACACCAACACACATACCCAATAACTGAGTCACTAATGCTCGTAAGTTTCGCTGTTAGGGTCTGCATAGTGTGCATCAGGAGCCTGTAATTCAGTGGTTGTCGTTTGTTTATGTGCTACATATTTGGTTTTCGTTCATTTTTTTTTACATAAATAAGGCCGTTTATTTTCTCGTTTGAATTGTTTTACATTGTCTTATCGGGGCCTTTTATAGCTGACTACACGGCATGGGCTTTGCTCATTGTAGAAGGCCGTACGGTGACCTACAGTTGGTAATGTTTGTGTCATTTTGGTCTTTTGTGGATAGTTGTCTCATTGGCAATCATATCACTTCTCTTTTTTTATAGTATGCTCAATTTATTTAACTACATTGACTTCCACCAACGTTATTACTCCTCATAGTTAACTTAGTAAATATCACTGTATAGTCCTCTGCAGATTATTTTAGTAAGTTTCTCTCTTGAGGTCGACCACTAATACTATAACCGTGTGGTGTATTCTAGGTTGGTCCTCTCTGTGGTCTTTCACAAACACTATTACCATGCAGATTATGCTCATTGTATTTAACTGTACGGACTTCCATAAAATTATGCTCAGTTGGTCTAAAATGTGGTTCGTTCCCCTCAGAGTATGCTGAAGTGGTCCTCCACAAACACTATTACCGTGTAGATTGTGCTCAGTTTGTTTTACTACAAGTATATTGAATTTCGCCAACGGTAATAATGCGCAAAGTTTGCTCAGTACAAGTCTCACTATATAGTCCTGGGCAGATATTATTACTGCGCAGATTATAATCCAGCAGTCATTGTGATTGATCTTCCAAAATGTTAGCTCACTGTATGGGCTTCCATTTATTGTATTTTGAAAAGATTTGACGCTCATATGCTTTACCGGTTGTGTGATAACATGGTTATATGTGGAGCAGGATCTGCTTATCCTACCGCGGCACCTGAGATCATCCCCAGTTTTTGGTGAGGTTTTGTGTTGCTTAGTCTTTTAGTTTTCTATGTAGTGCAATGTGTACTATCATTTGTCTGCTTGTCTTTTTCATTTTTAGACATGGCGTTGTCAGCTTATTTTCTATCTATGATTTTGGCTGTCTCCTGGTATCTTTTGGCCCCTCTTTTACACAAGTATCCCCCATACCAAACTTAGAGACAAATTGAAAGAGTTGGTATTGCTTTATTTATACATTATCAAGATGCTTGATTTCTTCATTGACAACATATTTTTAAGTTTGGAGGACATTTTTTCAACCATCTGGTCCGAGTACACAGTTATTTCGTAGTGCATTTCTTTTAGACAATAAATGTAAATAAAAAAAATCTCACCTGCGCTTTCTCAATAACATTTTTACAGCGTGTTGTACTACTTTTGGGACAAATTATATCAAAATTATAGAAAACTTCATCAGCTCTAACTCAAAATATGGACAATTTTGTGTTAAGGGGGTCTTGAAATCTTTTGACAGCTTCCGAAGTGCTAATTTTTGACCTTTTTCAGCTGGACCTAATCACTACTTTACCTAAATATTTATGACCCAAATTTTTTTACAGTGTCATTTCACCCCCCAACTTGCTATATGAGGCATAAAACATGGAGAATTAAATTTGGAAGGGGTATAACATAAATTGGCAAGTAACACACTGTCCACATTAAGGACTATATTTGTAAATCAAAGGACGATAACTGTGTACTCGGACCTAATAGGATAGAAAAAATTGCCCAATCTTTATAAAACTTGGTATGACAAAAGCTTAATATATTATAAGACTGCTTACAAAGTTTCATAGCAATAGGATATATATTATAGACACTATGATTAATTCTATATTCAACTTTACGTGTTAAATTTGGACGTTAAAATTGAGAAATTTCAACTATCAACATTTGGGGCTTTTAAAATTAAAATATTGCAAAAAAATACTTTTAAAATGCCTTAATATATAATACATCATGTATTTAAAGCAATACAGTACTCATTTTATATATCAGACTTAGCATAATTTTTCAAAAGTCAAATTTATATGAGCCTGTGCCTAAAAATGGAGGTTTTCCAATGAAGGGGAGCCTTACATTAAGATGTAATATTTTCCAGCAATTTTAAATTTGTGAAGCTTTTTGATTATAAATAATCCTTACATATGTACTTAATGTACTTTAAATGGAAAGAAAACTAACAAATAACATTTCATATTAGTTTAAAAGGGTCTTAGGCCAAGTATGACTAAAAATAATTTAGGGTCAATTTAGGCCGTAGCACATATTTACATTTAAAAATGCATATTGAAGCTATAGGAAATAAAAATTTGTGTCTTTTCTATCATTTCTATACTCAGGTGACATGATACAATAAATCTGAGCACAAAAAGCCTATTACATTCAACTTTTTGAGCAGACAGTATGGTCTGATACAAAGATTTTACACTTTTTAGTGAAATACTTGCATCAATTTTAGTCTCAACAGGCTTATATATGAACCCCATGGTATCCTACAGAGGTAAAGAAAGATATTATGTGAAATGAAACAGGTACAAAAGACATTGTTAAATGCTTTTTATACAATTTTAGTGAGGTCTTTATTATGGACTTCAACTTTTATGTACCATGCTCCTCACATTTAACTTGATCTAAACAGGGCGTTAGATGAGGGTCATTTATACAACACACTTTGCTCATATTGTCTGAGATAATCTTCTTTTCTGTAGATTCAGAGTTCACAAATGAGTAATACAACTGGATTAAAGCATAGAAACACAAAAATTGACACATGAAAACATGTCAGATAGAAAGTCAAAATGCCACTTATGCATCAAAATTGAAAAAGCTATGAAATGCTTATTTTGACCATATAATGCCAAAATTGGTCATTTTTGCAGAAATTCTATCAAATAAAAGTTTAAATCCTTTAGTTTTATGCTATTTGACAAATTGACACCATCAGATCATTCAGGGAAGTTGCCAAAGTACAGATTCTATATTTCCTGATTTCACCTCTTAGGTCCGAGTACACAGTTATTTCGTAGTGCATTTCTTTTAGACAATAAATGTAAAAAAAAAAAATCTCACCTGCGCTTTCTCAATAACATTTTTACAGCGTGTTGTACTACTTTTGGGACAAATTATATCAAAATTATAGAAAACTTCATCAGCTCTAACTCAAAATATGGACAATTTTGTGTTAAGGGGGTCTTGAAATCTTTTGACAGCTTCCGAAGTGCTAATTTTTGACCTTTTTCAGCTGGACCTAATCACTACTTTACCTAAATATTTATGACCCAAATTTTTTTACAGTGTCATTTCACCCCCAACTTGCTATATGAGGCATAAAACATGGAGAATTAAATTTGGAAGGGGTATAACATAAATTGGCAAGTAACACACTGTCCACATTAAGGACTATATTTGTAAATCAAAGGACGATAACTGTGTACTCGGACCTAATAGGATAGAAAAATATGCCCAATCTTTATAAAACTTGGTATGACAAAAGCTTAATATATTATAAGACTGCTTACAAAGTTTCATAGCAATAGGATATATATTATAGACACTATGATTAATTCTATATTCAACTTTACGTGTTAAATTTGGACGTTAAAATTGAGAAATTTCAACTATCAACATTTGGGGCTTTTAAAATTAAAATATTGCAAAAAAAATACTTTTAAAATGCCTTAATATATAATACATCATGTATTTAAAGCAATACAGTACTCATTTTATATATCAGACTTAGCATAATTTTTCAAAAGTCAAATTTATATGAGCCTGTGCCTAAAAATGGAGGTTTTCCAATGAAGGGGAGCCTTACATTAAGATGTAATATTTTCCAGCAATTTTAAATTTGTGAAGCTTTTTGATTATAAATAATCCTTACATCATGTACTTAATGTACTTTAAATGGAAAGAAAACTAACAAATAACATTTCATATTAGTTTAAAAGGGTCTTAGGCCAAGTATGACTAAAAATAATTTAGGGTCAATTTAGGCCGTAGCACATATTTACATTTAAAAATGCATATTGAAGCTATAGGAAATAAAAAATTGTGTCTTTTCTATCATTTCTATACTCAGGTGACATGATACAATAAATCTGAGCACAAAAAGCCTATTACATTCAACTTTTTGAGCAGACAGTATGGTCTGATACAAAGATTTTACACTTTTTAGTGAAATACTTGCATCAATTTTAGTCTCAACAGGCTTATATATGAACCCCATGGTATCCTACAGAGGTAAAGAAAGATATTATGTGAAATGAAACAGGTACAAAAAGACATTGTTAAATGCTTTTTTATACAATTTTAGTGAGGTCTTTATTATGGACTTCAACTTTTATGTACCATGCTCCTCACATTTAACTTGATCTAAACAGGGCGTTAGATGAGGGTCATTTATACAACACACTTTGCTCATATTGTCTGAGATAATCTTCTTTTCTGTAGATTAAGAGTTCACAAATGAGTAATACAACTGGATTAAAGCATAGAAACACAAAAATTGACACATGAAAACATGTCAGATAGAAAGTCAAAATGCCACTTATGCATCAAAATTGAAAAAGCTATGAAATGCTTATTTTGACCATATAAATGCCAAAATTGGTCATTTTTGCAGAAATTCTATCAAATAAAAGTTTAAATCCTTTAGTTTTATGCTATTTGACAAATTGACACCATCAGATCATTCAGGGAAGTTGCCAAAGTACAGATTCTATATTTCCTGATTTCACCTCTTAGGTCCGAGTACACAGTTATTTCGTAGTGCATTTCTTTTAGACAATAAATGTAAATAAAAAAAATCTCACCTGCGCTTTCTCAATAACATTTTTACAGCGTGTTGTACTACTTTTGGGACAAATTATATCAAAATTATAGAAAACTTCATCAGCTCTAACTCAAAATATGGACAATTTTGTGTTAAGGGGGTCTTGAAATCTTTTGACAGCTTCCGAAGTGCTAATTTTTGACCTTTTTCAGCTGGACCTAATCACTACTTTACCTAAATATTTATGACCCAAATTTTTTTACAGTGTCATTTCACCCCCCAACTTGCTATATGAGGCATAAAACATGGAGAATTAAATTTGGAAGGGGTATAACATAAATTGGCAAGTAACACACTGTCCACATTAAGGACTATATTTGTAAATCAAAGGACGATAACTGTGTACTCGGACCTAATAGGATAGAAAAATATGCCCAATCTTTATAAAACTTGGTATGACAAAAGCTTAATATATTATAAGACTGCTTACAAAGTTTCATAGCAATAGGATATATATTATAGACACTATGATTAATTCTATATTCAACTTTACGTGTTAAATTTGGACGTTAAAATTGAGAAATTTCAACTATCAACATTTGGGGCTTTTAAAATTAAAATATTGCAAAAAAATACTTTTAAAATGCCTTAATATATAATACATCATGTATTTTAAAGCAATACAGTACTCATTTTATATATCAGACTTAGCATAATTTTTCAAAAGTCAAATTTATATGAGCCTGTGCCTAAAAATGGAGGTTTTCCAATGAAGGGGAGCCTTACATTAAGATGTAATATTTTCCAGCAATTTTAAATTTGTGAAGCTTTTTGATTATAAATAATCCTTACATCATGTACTTAATGTACTTTAAATGGAAAGAAAACTAACAAATAACATTTCATATTAGTTTAAAAGGGTCTTAGGCCAAGTATGACTAAAAATAATTTAGGGTCAATTTAGGCCGTAGCACATATTTACATTTAAAAATGCATATTGAAGCTATAGGAAATAAAAAATTGTGTCTTTTCTATCATTTCTATACTCAGGTGACATGATACAATAAATCTGAGCACAAAAAGCCTATTACATTCAACTTTTTGAGCAGACAGTATGGTCTGATACAAAGATTTTACACTTTTTAGTGAAATACTTGCATCAATTTTAGTCTCAACAGGCTTATATATGAACCCCATGGTATCCTACAGAGGTAAAGAAAGATATTATGTGAAATGAAACAGGTACAAAAGACATTGTTAAATGCTTTTTATACAATTTTAGTGAGGTCTTTATTATGGACTTCAACTTTTATGTACCATGCTCCTCACATTTAACTTGATCTAAACAGGGCGTTAGATGAGGGTCATTTATACAACACACTTTGCTCATATTGTCTGAGATAATCTTCTTTTCTGTAGATTCAGAGTTCACAAATGAGTAATACAACTGGATTAAAGCATAGAAACACAAAAATTGACACATGAAAACATGTCAGATAGAAAGTCAAAATGCCACTTATGCATCAAAATTGAAAAAGCTATGAAATGCTTATTTTGACCATATAATGCCAAAATTGGTCATTTTTGCAGAAATTCTATCAAATAAAAGTTTAAATCCTTTAGTTTTATGCTATTTGACAAATTGACACCATCAGATCATTCAGGGAAGTTGCCAAAGTACAGATTCTATATTTCCTGATTTCACCTCTTAGGTCCGAGTACACAGTTATTTGGTAGTGCATTTCTTTTAGACAATAAATGTAAATAAAAAAAATCTCACCTGCGCTTTCTCAATAACATTTTTTACAGCGTGTTGTACTACTTTTGGGACAAATTATATCAAAATTATAGAAAACTTCATCAGCTCTAACTCAAAATATGGACAATTTTGTGTTAAGGGGGTCTTGAAATCTTTTGACAGCTTCCGAAGTGCTAATTTTTGACCTTTTTCAGCTGGACCTAATCACTACTTTACCTAAATATTTATGACCCAAATTTTTTTACAGTGTCATTTCACCCCCCAACTTGCTATATGAGGCATAAAACATGGAGAATTAAATTTGGAAGGGGTATAACATAAATTGGCAAGTAACACACTGTCCACATTAAGGACTATATTTGTAAATCAAAGGACGATAACTGTGTACTCGGACCTAATAGGATAGAAAAATATGCCCAATCTTTATAAAACTTGGTATGACAAAAGCTTAATATATTATAAGACTGCTTACAAAGTTTCATAGCAATAGGATATATATTATAGACACTATGATTAATTCTATATTCAACTTTACGTGTTAAATTTGGACGTTAAAATTGAGAAATTTCAACTATCAACATTTGGGGCTTTTAAAATTAAAATATTGCAAAAAAATACTTTTAAAATGCCTTAATATATAATACATCATGTATTTAAAGCAATACAGTACTCATTTTATATATCAGACTTAGCATAATTTTTCAAAAGTCAAATTTATATGAGCCTGTGCCTAAAAATGGAGGTTTTCCAATGAAGGGGAGCCTTACATTAAGATGTAATATTTTCCAGCAATTTTAAATTTGTGAAGCTTTTTGATTATAAATAATCCTTACATATGTACTTAATGTACTTTAAATGGAAAGAAAACTAACAAATAACATTTCATATTAGTTTAAAAGGGTCTTAGGCCAAGTATGACTAAAAATAATTTAGGGTCAATTTAGGCCGTAGCACATATTTACATTTAAAAATGCATATTGAAGCTATAGGAAATAAAAAATTGTGTCTTTTCTATCATTTCTATACTCAGGTGACATGATACAATAAATCTGAGCACAAAAAGCCTATTACATTCAACTTTTTGAGCAGACAGTATGGTCTGATACAAAGATTTTACACTTTTTAGTGAAATACTTGCATCAATTTTAGTCTCAACAGGCTTATATATGAACCCCATGGTATCCTACAGAGGTAAAGAAAGATTATGTGAAATGAAACAGGTACAAAAGACATTGTTAAATGCTTTTTATACAATTTTAGTGAGGTCTTTATTATGGACTTCAACTTTTATGTACCATGCTCCTCACATTTAACTTGATCTAAACAGGGCGTTAGATGAGGGTCATTTATACAAACACTTTGCTCATATTGTCTGAGATAATCTTCTTTTCTGTAAATTCAGAGTTCACAAATGAGTAATACAACTGGATTAAATCATAGAAACACCAAAATTGACACATGAAAACATGTCAGATAGAAAGTCAAAATGCCATTATGCATCAAAATGAAAAGCTATGAAATGCTTATTTTGACCATATAATGCCAAAATTGGTTATTTTTGCAGAAATCTATCAAATAAAAGTTAAATCTTTAGTTTTATGCTATTTGACAAATTGACACCATCAAATCATTCAGGAAGTTGCCAAAGTACAGATTCTATATTCCTGATTTCACCTCTTAGGTCCTAGTACACAGTTATTTCGTAGTGCATTTCTTTAGACAATAATGTAAATAAAAAAATCCCACCTGCGCTTTCTCAATAACATTTTTACAGTGTGTTGTACTACTTTTGGGACAATATTATATCAAAAATTATAGAAAACTTCATCACTCTAACTCAAAATATGGACAATTTTGTGTTAAGGGGTCTTGAAATCTTTTGACGTTCCGAAGTGCTAATTTTTGACCTTTTTCAGCTGGACCTAATCACTACTTTACCTAATATTTATGACCAATTTTTTACAGTGTCATTTCACCCCCCAATTGCTATATGAGGCATAAAACATGGAGAATAAATTTGGAGGGGTATAACAAAAATTGGCAAGTAACACACTGTCCACTTAAGGACTATATTCGTAACAACAAAAATCAAGGACGATAACTGTGTACTCGGACCTAATAGGATAGAAAAAGTTGACCAATCTTTATCAAAACTTGGTATGACACAAGCCTAATATATATAAGACGCTTACAAAGTTTCATAGCAATAGGATATATATTATAGACACTATGATTAATTCTATATTCAACTTTACGTGTTAAATTTGGACGTTAAAATTGAGAAATTTCAACTATCAATATTTGGGGCTTTTAAAATTAAAATAATTGCAAAAAAATACTTTTACAATGCCTTAATATATAATACATCATGTATTTAAAGCAATAGAGTACTCATTTTATATATCAGACTTAGCATAATTTTTCAAAAGTCAAATTTATATGAGCCTGTGCCTAAAAATGGAGGTTTTCCAATAAAGGGGAGCCTTACATGAAGATGTAATATTTTCCAGCAATTTTAAATTTGTGAAGCTTTTTGATTATAAATGATCCTTACATATGTACTTAATGTACTTTAAATGGAAAGAAAACTTACAAATAACATATCATATTAGTTTAAAAGGGTCTTAGGCCAAGTATGACTAAAAATAATTTAGGGTCAATTTAGGCCGTAGCACATATTTACATTTAAAAATGCATATTGAAGCTATAGGAAATAAAAAATTGTGTCTTTTCTATCATTTCTATACTCAAGTGACATGATACAATGAATCTGAGCACAAAAAGCCTCTTACATTCAACTTTTTGAGCAGACAGTATGGTCTGATACAAAGATTTTTCACTTTTTAGGGAAATACTTGCATGCAATTTTAGTCTCAACAGGCTTATATTTGAACCACATGGTATCCTACAGAGGTAAAGAAAGATATTATGTGAAATGAAACAGGTACAAAAGACATTGTTAAGTGCTTTTTATACAAATTTAGTGAGGTCTTTATTATGGACTTCAACTTTTATGTACCATGCTCCTCACATTTAACTTGATCCAAACAGGGCGTTAGATGAGGGTCATTTATACAACACACTTTGCTCATATTGTCTGAGATAATCTTCTTTTCTGTAAATTCAGAGTTCACAAATGAGTAATACAACTGGATTAAATCATAGAAACACCAAAATTGACACATGAAAACATGTCAGATAGAAAGTCAAAATGCCATTTATGCATCAAAATTGAAAAAGCTATGAAATGCTTATTTTGACCATATAATGCCAAAATTGGTTATTTTTGCAGAAATTCTATCAAATAAAAGTTTAAATCCTTTAGTTTTATGCTATTTGACAAATTGACACCATCAAATCATTCAGGGAAGTTGCCAAAGTACAGATTCTATATTTCCTGATTTCACCTCTTAGGTCCGAGTACACAGTTATTTCGTAGTGCATTTCTTTTAGACAATAAATGTAAATAAAAAAAATCCCACCTGCGCTTTCTCAATAACATTTTTACAGTGTGTTGTACTACTTTTGGGACAAATTATATCAAAATTATAGAAAACTTCATCAGCTCTAACTCAAAATATGGACAATTTTGTGTTAAGGGGGTCTTGAAATCTTTTGACAGCTTCCGAAGTGCTAATTTTTGACCTTTTTCAGCTGGACCTAATCACTACTTTACCTAAATATTTATGACCCAAATTTTTTTACAGTGTCATTTCACCCCCCAACTTGCTATATGAGGCATAAAACATGGAGAATTAAATTTGGAAGGGGTATAACAAAAATTGGCAAGTAACACACTGTCCACATTAAGGACTATATTCGTGAACAACGAAAATCAAAGGACGATAACTGTGTACTCGGACCTAATAGGATAGAAAAAGTTGACCAATCTTTATAAAACTTGGTATGACACAAGCCTAATATATTATAAGACTGCTTACAAAGTTTCATAGCAATAGGATATATATTATAGACACTATGATTAATTCTATATTCAACTTTACGTGTTAAATTTGGACGTTAAAATTGAGAAATTTCAACTATCAATATTTGGGGCTTTTAAAATTAAAATATTGCAAAAAAATACTTTTACAATGCCTTAATATATAATAATCATGTATTTAAAGCAATAGAGTACTCATTTTATATATCAGACTTAGCATAATTTTTCAAAAGTCAAATTTATATGAGCCTGTGCCTAAAAATGGAGGTTTTCCAATAAAGGGGAGCCTTACATGAAGATGTAATATTTTCCAGCAATTTTAAATTTGTGAAGCTTTTTGATTATAAATGATCCTTACATATGTACTTAATGTACTTTAAATGGAAAGAAAACTTACAAATAACATATCATATTAGTTTAAAAGGGTCTTAGGCCAAGTATGACTAAAAATAATTTAGGGTCAATTTAGGCCGTAGCACATATTACATTTAAAAATGCATATTGAAGCTATAGGAAATAAAAAATTGTGTCTTTTCTATCATTTCTATACTCAAGTGACATGATACAATGAATCTGAGCACAAAAAGCCTCTTACATTCAACTTTTTGAGCAGACAGTATGGTCTGATACAAAGATTTTTCACTTTTTAGGGAAATACTTGCATGCAATTTTAGTCTCAACAGGCTTATATTTGAACCACATGGTATCCTACAGAGGTAAAGAAAGATATTATGTGAAATGAAACAGGTACAAAAGACATTGTTAAGTGCTTTTTATACAAATTTAGTGAGGTCTTTATTATGGACTTCAACTTTTATGTACCATGCTCCTCACATTTAACTTGATCCAAACAGGGCGTTAGATGAGGGTCATTTATACAACACACTTTGCTCATATTGTCTGAGATAATCTTCTTTTCTGTAAATTCAGAGTTCACAAATGAGTAATACAACTGGATTAAATCATAGAAACACCAAAATTGACACATGAAAACATGTCAGATAGAAAGTCAAAATGCCATTTATGCATCAAAATTGAAAAAGCTATGAAATGCTTATTTTGACCATATAATGCCAAAATTGGTTATTTTTGCAGAAATTCTATCAAATAAAAGTTTAAATCCTTTAGTTTTATGCTATTTGACAAATTGACACCATCAAATCATTCAGGGAAGTTGCCAAAGTACAGATTCTATATTCCTGATTTCACCTCTTAGGTCCGAGTACACAGTTATTTCGTAGTGCATTTCTTTTAGACAATAAATGTAAATAAAAAAAATCTCACCTGCGCTTTCTCAATAACATTTTTACAGCGTGTTGTACTACTTTTGGGACAAATTATATCAAAATTATAGAAAACTTCATCAGCTCTAACTCAAAATATGGACAATTTTGTGTTAAGGGGGTCTTGAAATCTTTTGACAGCTTCCGAAGTGCTAATTTTTGACCTTTTTCAGCTGGACCTAATCACTACTTTACCTAAATATTTATGACCCAAATTTTTTTACAGTGTCATTTCACCCCCCAACTTGCTATATGAGGCATAAAACATGGAGAATTAAATTTGGAAGGGGTATAACATAAATTGGCAAGTAACACACTGTCCACATTAAGGACTATATTTGTAAATCAAAGGACGATAACTGTGTACTCGGACCTAATAGGATAGAAAAAATTGCCCAATCTTTATAAAACTTGGTATGACAAAAGCTTAATATATTATAAGACTGCTTACAAAGTTTCATAGCAATAGGATATATATATAGACACTATGATTAATTCTATATTCAACTTTTCGTGTTAAATTTGGACGTTAAAATTGAGAAATTTCAACTATCAACATTTGGGGCTTTTAAAATTAAAATATTGCAAAAAAAATACTTTTAAAATGCCTTAATATATAATACATCATGTATTTAAAGCAATACAGTACTCATTTTATATATCAGACTTAGCATAATTTTTCAAAAGTCAAATTTATATGAGCCTGTGCCTAAAAATGGAGGTTTTCCAATGAAGGGGAGCCTTACATTAAGATGTAATATTTTCCAGCAATTTTAAATTTGTGAAGCTTTTTGATTATAAATAATCCTTACATATGTACTTAATGTACTTTAAATGGAAAGAAAACTAACAAATAACATTTCATATTAGTTTAAAAGGGTCTTAGGCCAAGTATGACTAAAAATAATTTAGGGTCAATTTAGGCCGTAGCACATATTTACATTTAAAAATGCATATTGAAGCTATAGGAAATAAAAATTGTGTTCTTTTCTATCATTTCTATACTCAGGTGACATGATACACTAAATCTGAGCACAAAAAGCCTATTACATTCAACTTTTTGAGCAGACAGTATGGTCTGATACAAAGATTTTACACTTTTTAGTGAAATACTTGCATCAATTTTAGTCTCAACAGGCTTATATATGAACCCCATGGTATCCTACAGAGGTAAAGAAAGATATTATGTGAAATGAAACAGGTACAAAAGACATTGTTAAATGCTTTTTATACAATTTTAGTGAGGTCTTTATTATGGACTTCAACTTTTATGTACCATGCTCCTCACATTTAACTTGATCTAAACAGGGCGTTAGATGAGGGTCATTTATACAACACACTTTGCTCATATTGTCTGAGATAATCTTCTTTTCTGTAATTCAGAGTTCACAAATGAGTAATACAACTGGATTAAAGCATAGAAACACAAAAATTGACACATGAAAACATGTCAGATAGAAAGTCAAAATGCCACTTATGCATCAAAATTGAAAAAGCTATGAAATGCTTATTTTGACCATATAATGCCAAAATTGGTCATTTTTGCAGAAATTCTATCAAATAAAAGTTTAAATCCTTTAGTTTTATGCTATTTGACAAATTGACACCATCAGATCATTCAGGGAAGTTGCCAAAGTACAGATTCTATATTTCCTGATTTCACCTCTTAGGTCCGAGTACACAGTTATTTCGTAGTGCATTTCTTTTAGACAATAAATGTAAATAAAAAAAATCTCACCTGCGCTTTCTCAATAACATTTTTACAGCGTGTTGTACTACTTTTGGGACAAATTATATCAAAATTATAGAAAACTTCATCAGCTCTAAACTCAAAATATGGACAATTTTGTGTTAAGGGGGTCTTGAAATCTTTTGACAGCTTCCGAAGTGCTAATTTTTGACCTTTTTCAGCTGGACCTAATCACTACTTTACCTAAATATTTATGACCCAAATTTTTTTACAGTGTCATTTCACCCCCCAACTTGCTATATGAGGCATAAAACATGGAGAATTAAATTTGGAAGGGGTATAACATAAATTGGCAAGTAACACACTGTCCACATTAAGGACTATATTTGTAAATCAAAGATGATAACTGTGTACTCGGACCTAATAGGATAGAAAAAATTGCCCAATCTTTATAAAACTTGGTATGACAAAAGCTAATATATTATAAGACTGCTTACAAAGTTTCATAGCAATAGGATATATATTATAGACACTATGATTAATTCTATATTCAACTTTCGTGTTAAATTTGGACGTTAAAATT
This sequence comes from Mytilus edulis, assembly GCA_019925275.1. NCBI lineage: Eukaryota > Metazoa > Mollusca > Bivalvia > Mytilida > Mytilidae > Mytilus > Mytilus edulis. The sequence goes on along the minus strand of CM034360.1, from coordinate 2,295,749 downwards.
GAGAAATTTCAACTATCAACATTTGGGGCTTTTAAAATTAAAATATTGCAAAAAAAATACTTTTAAAATGCCTTAATATATAATACATCATGTATTTAAAGCAATACAGTACTCATTTTATATATCAGACTTAGCATAATTTTTCAAAAGTCAAATTTATATGAGCCTGTGCCTAAAAATGGAGGTTTTCCAATGAAGGGGAGCCTTACATTAAGATGTAATATTTTCCAGCAATTTTAAATTTGTGAAGCTTTTTGATTATAAATAATCCTTACATATGTACTTAATGTACTTTAAATGGAAAAGAAAACTAACAAATAACATTTCATATTAGTTTAAAAGGGTCTTAGGCCAAGTATGACTAAAAATAATTTAGGGTCAATTTAGGCCGTAAGCACATATTTACATTTAAAAATGCATATTGAAGCTATAGGAAATAAAAATTTGTGTCTTTTCTATCATTTCTATACTCAGGTGACATGATACACTAAATCTGAGCACAAAAAGCCTATTACATTCAACTTTTTGAGCAGACAGTATGGTCTGATACAAAGATTTTACACTTTTTAGTGAAATACTTGCATCAATTTTAGTCTCAACAGGCTTATATATGAACCCCATGGTATCCTACAGAGGTAAAGAAAGATATTATGTGAAATGAAACAGGTACAAAAGACATTGTTAAATGCTTTTTATACAATTTAGTGAGGTCTTTATTATGGACTTCAACTTTTATGTACCATGCTCCTCACATTTAACTTGATCTAAACAGGGCGTTAGATGAGGGTCATTTATACAACACACTTTGCTCATATTGTCTGAGATAATCTTCTTTTCTGTAAATTCAGAGTTCACAAATGAGTAATACAACTGGATTAAACATAGAAACACAAAATTGACACATGAAAACATGTCAGATAGAAAGTCAAAATGCCATTATGCATCAAAATTGAAAAAGCTATGAAATGCTTATTTTGACCATATAATGCCAAAATTGGTCATTTTTGCAGAAATTCTATCAAATAAAAGTTTAAATCCTTTAGTTTTATGCTATTTGACAAATTGACACCATCAAATCATTCAGGGAAGTTGCCAAAGTACAGATTCTATATTTCCTGATTTCACCTCTTAGGTCCGAGTACACAGTTATTTCGTAGTGCATTTCTTTTAGACAATAAATGTAAATAAAAAAAAATCTCACCTGCGCTTTCTCAATAACATTTTTACAGCGTGTTGTACTACTTTTGGGACAAATTATATCAAAATTATAGAAAACTTCATCAGCTCTAACTCAAAATATGGACAATTTTGTGTTAAGGGGGTCTTGAAATCTTTTGACAGCTTCCGAAGTGCTAATTTTTGACCTTTTTCAGCTGGACCTAATCACTACTTTACCTAAATATTTATGACCCAAATTTTTTTACAGTGTCATTTCACCCCCCAACTTGCTATATGAGGCATAAAACATGGAGAATTAAATTTGGAAGGGGTATAACATAAATTGGCAAGTAACACACTGTCCACATTAAGGACTATATTCTGTAAATCAAAGGACGATAACTGTGTACTCGGACCTAATAGGATAGAAAAAATTGCCCAATCTTTATAAAACTTGGTATGACAAAAGCTTAATATATTATAAGACTGCTTACAAAGTTTCATAGCAATAGGATATATATTATAGACACTATGATTAATTCTATATTCAACTTTTACGTGTTAAATTTGGACGTTAAAATTGAGAAATTTCAACTATCAACATTTGGGGCTTTTAAAATTAAAATATTGCAAAAAAATACTTTTAAAATGCCTTAATATATAATACATCATGTATTTAAAGCAATACAGTACTCATTTTATATATCAGACTTAGCATAATTTTTCAAAAGTCAAATTTATATGAGCCTGTGCCTAAAAATGGAGGTTTTCCAATGAAGGGGAGCCTTACATTAAGATGTAATATTTTCCAGCAATTTTAAATTTGTGAAGCTTTTTGATTATAAATAATCCTTACATATGTACTTAATGTACTTTAAATGGAAAGAAAACTAACAAATAACATTTCATATTAGTTTAAAAGGGTCTTAGGCCAAGTATGACTAAAAATAATTTAGGGTCAATTTAGGCCGTAGCACATATTTACATTTAAAAATGCATATTGAAGCTATAGGAAATAAAAATTTGTGTCTTTTCTATCATTTCTATACTCAGGTGACATGATACACTAAATCTGAGCACAAAAAGCCTATTACATTCAACTTTTTGAGCAGACAGTATGGTCTGATACAAAGATTTTACACTTTTTAGTGAAATACTTGCATCAATTTTAGTCTCAACAGGCTTATATATGAACCCCATGGTATCCTACAGAGGTAAAGAAAGATATTATGTGAAATGAAACAGGTACAAAAGACATTGTTAAATGCTTTTTATACAATTTTAGTGAGGTCTTTATTATGGACTTCAACTTTTATGTACCATGCTCCTCACATTTAACTTGATCTAAACAGGGCGTTAGATGAGGGTCATTTATACAACACACTTTGCTCATATTGTCTGAGATAATCTTCTTTTCTGTAGATTCAGAGTTCACAAATGAGTAATACAACTGGATTAAAGCATAGAAACACAAAAATTGACACATGAAAACATGTCAGATAGAAAGTCAAAATGCCACTTATGCATCAAAATTGAAAAAGCTATGAAATGCTTATTTTGACCATATAATGCCAAAATTGGTCATTTTTGCAGAAATTCTATCAAATAAAAGTTTAAATCCTTTAGTTTTATGCTATTTGACAAATTGACACCATCAGATCATTCAGGGAAGTTGCCAAAGTACAGATTCTATATTTCCTGATTTCACCTCTTAGGTCCGAGTACACAGTTATTTCGTAGTGCATTTCTTTTAGACAATAAATGTAAATAAAAAAAAATCTCACCTGCGCTTTCTCAATAACATTTTTACAGCGTGTTGTACTACTTTTGGGACAAATTATATCAAAATTATAGAAAACTTCATCAGCTCTAACTCAAAATATGGACAATTTTGTGTTAAGGGGGTCTTGAAATCTTTTGACAGCTTCCGAAGTGCTAATTTTTGACCTTTTTCAGCTGGACCTAATCACTACTTTACCTAAATATTTATGACCCAAATTTTTTTACAGTGTCATTTCACCCCCCAACTTGCTATATGAGGCATAAAACATGGAGAATTAAATTTGGAAGGGGTATAACATAAATTGGCAAGTAACACACTGTCCACATTAAGGACTATATTTGTAAATCAAAGGACGATAACTGTGTACTCGGACCTAATAGGATAGAAAAAATTGCCCAATCTTTATAAAACTTGGTATGACAAAAGCTTAATATATTATAAGACTGCTTACAAAGTTTCATAGCAATAGGATATATATTATAGACACTATGATTAATTCTATATTCAACTTTACGTGTTAAATTTGGACGTTAAAATTGAGAAATTTCAACTATCAACATTTGGGGCTTTTAAAATTAAAATATTGCAAAAAAATACTTTTAAAATGCCTTAATATAATACATCATGTATTTAAAGCAATACAGTACTCATTTTATATATCAGACTTAGCATAATTTTTTCAAAAGTCAAATTTATATGAGCCTGTGCCTAAAAATGGAGGTTTCCAATGAAGGGGAGCCTTACATTAAGATGTAATATTTTCCAGCAATTTTAAATTTGTGAAGCTTTTTGATTATAAATAATCCTTACATATGTACTTAATGTACTTTAAATGGAAAGAAAACTAACAAATAACATTTCATATTAGTTTAAAAGGGTCTTAGGCCAAGTATGACTAAAAATAATTTAGGGTCAATTTAGGCCGTAGCACATATTTACATTTAAAAATGCATATTGAAGCTATAGGAAATAAAAATTTGTGTCTTTTCTATCATTTCTATACTCAGGTGACATGATACACTAAATCTGAGCACAAAAAGCCTATTACATTCAACTTTTTGAGCAGACAGTATGGTCTGATACAAAGATTTTACACTTTTTAGTGAAATACTTGCATCAATTTTAGTCTCAACAGGCTTATATATGAACCCCCTGGTATCCTACAGAGGTAAAGAAAGATATTATGTGAAATGAAACAGGTACAAAAGACATTGTTAAATGCTTTTTATACAATTTTAGTGAGGTCTTTATTATGGACTTCAACTTTTATGTACCATGCTCCTCACATTTAACTTGATCTAAACAGGGCGTTAGATGAGGGTCATTTATACAACACACTTTGCTCATATGTCTGAGATAATCTTCTTTTCTGTAGATTCAGAGTTCACAAATGAGTAATACAACTGGATTAAAGCATAGAAACACAAAAATTGACACATGAAAACATGTCAGATAGAAAGTCAAAATGCCACTTATGCATCAAAATTGAAAAAGCTATGAAATGCTTATTTTGACCATATAATGCCAAAATTGGTCATTTTTGCAGAAATTCTATCAAATAAAAGTTTAAATCCTTTAGTTTTATGCTATTTGACAAATTGACACCATCAGATCATTCAGGGAAGTTGCCAAAGTACAGATTCTATATTTCCTGATTTCACCTCTTAGGTCCGAGTACACAGTTATTTCGTAGTGCATTTCTTTTAGACAATAAATGTAAATAAAAAAAATCTCACCTGCGCTTTCTCAATAACATTTTTACAGCGTGTTGTACTACTTTTGGGACAAATTATATCAAAATTATAGAAAACTTCATCAGCTCTAACTCAAAATATGGACAATTTTGTGTTAAGGGGGTCTTGAAATCTTTTGACAGCTTCCGAAGTGCTAATTTTTGACCTTTTTCAGCTGGACCTAATCACTACTTTACCTAAATATTTATGACCCAAATTTTTTTACAGTGTCATTTCACCCCCCAACTTGCTATATGAGGCATAAAACATGGAGAATTAAATTTGGAAGGGGTATAACATAAATTGGCAAGTAACACACTGTCCACATTAAGGACTATATTTGTAAATCAAAGGACGATAACTGTGTACTCGGACCTAATAGGATAGAAAAAATTGCCCAATCTTTATAAAACTTGGTATGACAAAAGCTTAATATATTATAAGACTGCTTACAAAGTTTCATAGCAATAGGATATATATTATAGACACTATGATTAATTCTATATTCAACTTTACGTGTTAAATTTGGACGTTAAAATTGAGAAATTTCAACTATCAACATTTGGGGCTTTTAAAATTAAAATATTGCAAAAAAATACTTTTAAAATGCCTTAATATATAATACATCATGTATTTAAAGCAATACAGTACTCATTTTATATATCAGACTTAGCATAATTTTTTCAAAAGTCAAATTTATATGAGCCTGTGCCTAAAAATGGAGGTTTTCCAATGAAGGGGAGCCTTACATTAAGATGTAATATTTTCCAGCAATTTTAAATTTGTGAAGCTTTTTGATTATAAATAATCCTTACATATGTACTTAATGTACTTTAAATGGAAGAAAACTAACAAATAACATTTCATATTAGTTTAAAAGGGTCTTAGGCCAAGTATGACTAAAAATAATTTAGGGTCAATTTAGGCCGTAGCACATATTTACATTTAAAAATGCATATTGAAGCTATAGGAAATAAAAATTTGTGTCTTTTCTATCATTTCTATACTCAGGTGACATGATACAATAAATCTGAGCACAAAAAGCCTATTACATTCAACTTTTTGAGCAGACAGTATGGTCTGATACAAAGATTTTACACTTTTTAGTGAAATACTTGCATCAATTTTAGTCTCAACAGGCTTATATATGAACCCCATGGTATCCTACAGAGGTAAAGAAAGATATTATGTGAAATGAAACAGGTACAAAAGACATTGTTAAATGCTTTTTATACAATTTTAGTGAGGTCTTTATTATGGACTTCAACTTTTATGTACCATGCTCCTCACATTTAACTTGATCTAAACAGGGCGTTAGATGAGGGTCATTTATACAACACACTTTGCTCATATTGTCTGAGATAATCTTCTTTTCTGTAGATTCAGAGTTCACAAATGAGTAATACAACTGGATTAAAGCATAGAAACACAAAAATTGACACATGAAAACATGTCAGATAGAAAGTCAAAATGCCACTTATGCATCAAAATTGAAAAAGCTATGAAATGCTTATTTTGACCATATAATGCCAAAATTGGTCATTTTTGCAGAAATTCTATCAAATAAAAGTTTAAATCCTTTAGTTTTATGCTATTTGACAAATTGACACCATCAGATCATTCAGGAAGTTGCCAAAGTACAGATTCTATATTTCCTGATTTCACCTCTTAGGTCCGAGTACACAGTTATTTCGTAGTGCATTTCTTTTAGACAATAAATGTAAATAAAAAAAATCTCACCTGCGCTTTCTCAATAACATTTTTACAGCGTGTTGTACTACTTTTGGGACAAATTATATCAAAATTATAGAAAACTTCATCAGCTCGAACTCAAAATATGGACAATTTTGTGTTAAGGGGGTCTTGAAATCTTTTGACAGCTTCCGAAGTGCTAATTTTTGACCTTTTTCAGCTGGACCTAATCACTACTTTACCTAAATATTTATGACCCAAATTTTTTTACAGTGTCATTTCACCCCCCAACTTGCTATATGAGGCATAAAACATGGAGAATTAAATTTGGAAGGGGTATAACATAAATTGGCAAGTAACACACTGTCCACATTAAGGACTATATTTGTAAATCAAAGGACGATAACTGTGTACTCGGACCTAATAGGATAGAAAAAATTGCCCAATCTTTTAAAACTTGGTATGACAAAAGCTTAATATATTATAAGACTGCTTACAAAGTTTCATAGCAATAGGATATATATTATAGACACTATGATTAATTCTATATTCAACTTTACGTGTTAAATTTGGACGTTAAAATTGAGAAATTTCAACTATCAACATTTGGGGCTTTTAAAATTAAAATATTGCAAAAAAATACTTTTAAAATGCCTTAATATATAATACATCATGTATTTAAAGCAATACAGTACTCATTTTATATATCAGACTTAGCATAATTTTTTCAAAAGTCAAATTTATATGAGCCTGTGCCTAAAAATGGAGGTTTTCCAATGAAGGGGAGCCTTACATTAAGATGTAATATTTTCCAGCAATTTTAAATTTGTGAAGCTTTTTTATTATAAATAATCCTTACATATGTACTTAATGTACTTTAAATGGAAAGAAAACTAACAAATAACATTTCATATTAGTTTAAAAGGGTCTTAGGCCAAGTATGACTAAAAATAATTTAGGGTCAATTTAGGCCGTAGCACATATTTACATTTAAAAATGCATATTGAAGCTATAGGAAATAAAAATTTGTGTCTTTTCTATCATTTCTATACTCAGGTGACATGATACAATAAATCTGAGCACAAAAAGCCTATTACATTCAACTTTTTGAGCAGACAGTATGGTCTGATACAAAGATTTTACACTTTTTAGTGAAATACTTGCATCAATTTTAGTCTCAACAGGCTTATATATGAACCCCATGGTATCCTACAGAGGTAAAGAAAGATATTATGTGAAATGAAACAGGTACAAAAGACATTGTTAAATGCTTTTTATACAATTTTAGTGAGGTCTTTATTATGGACTTCAACTTTTATGTACCATGCTCCTCACATTTAACTTGATCTAAACAGGGCGTTAGATGAGGGTCATTTATACAACACACTTTGCTCATATTGTCTGAGATAATCTTCTTTTCTGTAGATTCAGAGTTCACAAATGAGTAATACAACTGGATTAAAGCATAGAAACACAAAAATTGACACATGAAAACATGTCAGATAGAAAGTCAAAATGCCACTTATGCATCAAAATTGAAAAAGCTATGAAATGCTTATTTTGACCATATAATGCCAAAATTGGTCATTTTTGCAGAAATTCTATCAAATAAAAGTTTAAATCCTTTAGTTTTATGCTATTTGACAAATTGACACCATCAGATCATTCAGGGAAGTTGCCAAAGTACAGATTCTATATTTCCTGATTTCACCTCTTAATAGGATAGAAAAAATTGCCCAATCTTTATAAAACTTGGTATGACAAAAGCTTAATATATTATAAGACTGCTTACAAAGTTTCATAGCAATAGGATATATATTATAGACACTATGATTAATTCTATATTCAACTTTACGTGTTAAATTTGGACGTTAAAATTGAGAAATTTCAACTATCAACATTTGGGGCTTTTAAAATTAAAATATTGCAAAAAAATACTTTTAAAATGCCTTAATATATAATACATCATGTATTTAAAGCAATACAGTACTCATTTTATATATCAGACTTAGCATAATTTTTCAAAAGTCAAATTTATATGAGCCTGTGCCTAAAAATGGAGGTTTTCCAATGAAGGGGAGCCTTACATTAAGATGTAATATTTTTGCAGCAATTTTAAATTTGTGAAGCTTTTTGATTATAAATAATCCTTACATATGTACTTAATGTACTTTAAATGGAAAGAAAACTAACAAATAACATTTCATATTAGTTTAAAAGGGTCTTAGGCCAAGTATGACTAAAAATAATTTAGGGTCAATTTAGGCCGTAGCACATATTTACATTTAAAAATGCATATTGAAGCTATAGGAAATAAAAATTTGTGTCTTTTCTATCATTTCTATACTCAGGTGACATGATACAATAAATCTGAGCACAAAAAGCCTATTACATTCAACTTTTTGAGCAGACAGTATGGTCTGATACAAAGATTTTACACTTTTTAGTGAAATACTTGCATCAATTTTAGTCTCAACAGGCTTATATATGAACCCCATGGTATCCTACAGAGGTAAAGAAAGATATTATGTGAAATGAAACAGGTACAAAAGACATTGTTAAATGCTTTTTATACAATTTTAGTGAGGTCTTTATTATGGACTTCAACTTTTATGTACCATGCTCCTCACATTTAACTTGATCTAAACAGGGCGTTAGATGAGGGTCATTTATACAACACACTTTGCTCATATTGTCTGAGATAATCTTCTTTTCTGTAGATTCAGAGTTCACAAATGAGTAATACAACTGGATTAAAGCATAGAAACACAAAAATTGACACATGAAAACATGTCAGATAGAAAGTCAAAATGCCACTTATGCATCAAAATTGAAAAAGCTATGAAATGCTTATTTTGACCATATAATGCCAAAATTGGTCATTTTTGCAGAAATTCTATCAAATAAAAGTTTAAATCCTTTAGTTTTATGCTATTTGACAAATTGACACCATCAGATCATTCAGGGAAGTTGCCAAAGTACAGATTCTATATTTCCTGATTTCACCTCTTAGGTCCGAGTACACAGTTATTTCGTAGTGCATTTCTTTTAGACAATAAATGTAAATAAAAAAAATCTCACCTGCGCTTTCTCAATAACATTTTTACAGCGTGTTGTACTACTTTTGGGACAAATTATATCAAAATTATAGAAAACTTCATCAGCTCTAACTCAAAATATGGACAATTTTGTGTTAAGGGGGTCTTGAAATCTTTTGACAGCTTCCGAAGTGCTAATTTTTGACCTTTTTCAGCTGGACCTAATCACTACTTTACCTAAATATTTATGACCCAAATTTTTTTACAGTGTCATTTCACCCCCCAACTTGCTATATGAGGCATAAAACATGGAGAATTAAATTTGGAAGGGGTATAACATAAATTGGCAAGTAACACACTGTCCACATTAAGGACTATATTTGTAAATCAAAGGACGATAACTGTGTACTCGGACCTAATAGGATAGAAAAAATTGCCCAATCTTTATAAAACTTGGTATGACAAAAGCTTAATATATTATAAGACTGCTTACAAAGTTTCATAGCAATAGGATATATATTATAGACACTATGATTAATTCTATATTCAACTTTACGTGTTAAATTTGGACGTTAAAATTGAGAAATTTCAACTATCAACATTTGGGGCTTTTAAAATTAAAATATTGCAAAAAAATACTTTTAAAATGCCTTAATATATAATACATCATGTATTTAAAGCAATACAGTACTCATTTTATATATCAGACTTAGCATAATTTTTTCAAAAGTCAAATTTAATGAGCCTGTGCCTAAAAATGGAGGTTTTCCAATGAAGGGGAGCCTTACATTAAGATGTAATATTTTCCAGCAATTTTAAATTTGTGAAGCTTTTTGATTATAAATAATCCTTACATATGTACTTAATGTACTTTAAATGGAAAGAAAACTAACAAATAACATTTCATATTAGTTTAAAAGGGTCTTAGGCCAAGTATGACTAAAAATAATTTAGGGTCAATTTAGGCCGTAGCACATATTTACATTTAAAAATGCATATTGAAGCTATAGGAAATAAAAATTTGTGTCTTTTCTATCATTTCTATACTCAGGTGACATGATACAATAAATCTGAGCACAAAAAGCCTATTACATTCAACTTTTTGAGCAGACAGTATGGTCTGATACAAAGATTTTACACTTTTTAGTGAAATACTTGCATCAATTTTAGTCTCAACAGGCTTATATATGAACCCCATGGTATCCTACAGAGGTAAAGAAAGATATTATGTGAAATGAAACAGGTACAAAAGACATTGTTAAATGCTTTTTATACAATTTTAGTGAGGTCTTTATTATGGACTTCAACTTTTATGTACCATGCTCCTCACATTTAACTTGATCTAAACAGGGCGTTAGATGAGGGTCATTTATACAACACACTTTGCTCATATTGTCTGAGATAATCTTCTTTTCTGTAGATTCAGAGTTCACAAATGAGTAATACAACTGGATTAAAGCATAGAAACACAAAAATTGACACATGAAAACATGTCAGATAGAAAGTCAAAATGCCACTTATGCATCAAAATTGAAAAAGCTATGAAATGCTTATTTTGACCATATAATGCCAAAATTGGTCATTTTTGCAGAAATTCTATCAAATAAAAGTTTAAATCCTTTAGTTTTATGCTATTTGACAAATTGACACCATCAGATCATTCAGGGAAGTTGCCAAAGTACAGATTCTATATTTCCTGATTTCACCTCTTAGGTCCGAGTACACAGTTATTTCGTAGTGCATTTCTTTTAGACAATAAATGTAAATAAAAAAAATCTCACCTGCGCTTTCTCAATAACATTTTTACAGCGTGTTGTACTACTTTTGGGACAAATTATATCAAAATTATAGAAAACTTCATCAGCTCGAACTCAAAATATGGACAATTTGTGGTTAAGGGGGTCTTGAAATCTTTTGACAGCTTCCGAAGTGCTAATTTTTGACCTTTTTCAGCTGGACCTAATCACTACTTTACCTAAATATTTATGACCCAAATTTTTTTACAGTGTCATTTCACCCCCCAACTTGCTATATGAGGCATAAAACATGGAGAATTAAATTTGGAAGGGGTATAACATAAATTGGCAAGTAACACACTGTCCACATTAAGGACTATATTTGTGGACAACGAAAATCAAAGGACGATAACTGTGTACTCGGACCATCTATCCACATTCCCGTGGTAACCACTTGTCTCTTTCTAGTTGACTTGTTCCTGTATTCTTATGAGGCTTATTTCATACAGGAACTTTACTTTCCGCTATATAGAGGAAGCTCTGTCACTAAACAATTCAAAGTTGAAGGCATCTATCCCTTCGAACTAGAGATACATGATACATCAGATACAGTTAAGTCTGTCTCATATCGTGACCTTCATCTACTTTTACATAGCAAATTTCCAACAGAACCTCCATATACAGTTGATAAATATTGTAGGGTTTGCATTTTCTATAATTATTCTATTGATTAATTTGTTGCCAACAAGGAACGTATTGAAGCACTAGTTCTGTTAATAAGTTTACAGATGTCATCATGATTTGGTTGACAGTTCTGCGTTTTGTTTTTTGAATTTGCCATGTGATTATGGACTTTCCAAATTGATTTTCCTCTGAGTTCAGTATTTTTGTGATTTTACTTTTTTTCTGGTATAAATGTCTGAGATAGATTCTGATCTGACCTACATACCCTAACCATAATAATGGTTCTCTTTTCTTTCACTGGTAATAATTAATTATACAACTGTTAACTATATATTTGAGGAACTGCTTCTCATGGAATATCAGATAGATATGTTCCAATTATCATAACCACACTCATGTCCGTTTTTCCTTTTATAGTATAACCTACTGAATCTTTTTCATTTTATTGTGACTTAAATTACACTTATCGCCAGTTTAGTACTACCATGACAATACTACACTACAAAACCCTTCTAGCTCACCCCAGTTTTTTTGTTCGTACTTCTGAGTCTTGCGATGTATATGTTGTTTTAGTATACTTTGTTGTTTCATCAGGGGTTTTCTACAGCATTGTCAGTTTGTCATCTTCTTATGAGTTTAAACAGGACTATTTTCTACCTCTCTTTTACCCTAAAGAAGCAGCTTGATTCTTTCTGGGTTTTTAAAAAATAAATTGTGCTCTGAAATCTTTTCATCTCCGTCAAGATATAAAGGTTCTAGTCGGCTGATTTTTTGTTGTTTGAAGTTCGGTAAAAATCATTCTCACAGATCAAATGTCACTGGATGTTAAGCAACCAACAATCAATCAATCACTAACCAAAAGATAAAAGAAAGCTCAAGAAAGTTTAGATTTTTAATATCTGACATTTCACTAAGTTGAAACAAAGTGAAACAATAATAAACAACAGTATGTAAACAGAAATTGGTCTATATATAACAACAAATAAATAGTACCGACCCTTGTCAGTACAAAACATTCTTACAAATAATTGCCCCTGGTGTCAACCTTTAAAATTGGAGAAACATGTCTGAGGAGAGGTTTTACCATATTTGGTTTTTAAAGTTGTATTCATCAGTAAGGTTTTGTACTAATTCTACTTCAAAACCCTAATTATTACCAATCATGTTAATCCAATTGTAATAAATTAATTAGTTTAAAAACAAGGTGTTCTGAACTATGTATTATGTAAAATATGTATCAATGTCATATTTGAAAGATGGTGAAAGTTGAAAGTGGGAATCAGATTTTCAGAAATAACACTAATATGGAGTGCTTACAGCCTTTAACATAGAAGATTTAAATTTTTATTAAAAGAACAAGAAAACAAAACATAAAAAAAAAAATAAAATTAAATCTTTGCAATTGGATGATTTTAACTTAGAAATGAAATTGCTTTGAAAGTAATCATGTTATAGTCGATGAAAATGAAGAATGTAATACTCCACATGATAAAGTAGCATAGGTAGTAGGGAAATGAAATAAAGTTATCTCCCCTTAACCAGTTAACCTATAGTTGGGGAAAATTTTTTACGTAACAAACACAACTTTTCTGATGTATTGTAATTATTTTTTACACACTAACATAATACAAAACATATTCTTTTGAAGTCCATTTGGCTTAAAATGATTATAAGTTAACAAAAATATTCGGTTCATAGGCCACTTTTAAATTATTATAATTCCAGCCAGAATGACCATATCTTGCATGTTTTGAGATTTTACCCCAAAAGACATTTATGTCCCCCCAAAAAATAACTATTACAATTAAGTAAATGGTTTAAAGAATGTTGACTAATTTTAGGGGCTTATTAATGTATCTTATCATACCTCCACCTTTTACTGAATACCTGACATACATGATATATACTGGCCATTGATTGTACATAATGCATTGTTATTTTATCACATAAATATGATCAAAAACATACGTTTAACATGTTTAATGAATGATCAAAAATAAAACAAATGGCAAAATAAAATCAATTGAATAATAGAGAGAAATTTGGACTTGGCGGCATGGATTCAAAGCCAATTCATTTTAGTAAAATGGATACAATACTTTAAAACAACATATAGCTTTTTGATAAAATAAAAAAAAAAAAAAAATGAATTTTTACATTGCATTTTTTATCTAAATATTTTTAAACACTTGTGTTTCATAAAAAAGGAGATAGGGTATAATTGCCAATGAGACAAGAAACCTTCAGAAACTGAAAGAAAAAGAATGTTGACAGTTACCATGTTTACCTTACGTCTAGGGTACATGAAATTACAAATTTTTCAAATATTTTTTAAATGAAAATTCTGCAATGTTCTGTAATATTTTTTACATTATCAAAAGATTTAAGAAATTCTTACCAAAGTATAATGCTTATTTACATGGTTGTAGTTTACAGGAGGTATTTGTATTGAAATATTTGGAAATGTTTATTAGATACAATATGATTACTTTCATAATAAATTTTCATAAGAATTTTGGGGTAAAAAAAAAAAAGAATGAACAAATTGGGACTGAGGTAGTGAGAGTTGAAGTTTTCATTGGATATGGTGATTATAATAAAGATGTGTCCTATTCACAAGGTGATAGTCAATTATCTTTCCAACAAACGAGGGGAAAAATGTGAAAAGAACATTATCATCAATAGTCAGAACTCAGGAGAAGTTAGTGCCATCCAAATCTTATTCAAAATAATTATTCAAAATGTTGTATGCATCACATCAATTACTTTTTTCTTTTCCATGTTTTCTGCTACCGTAATATTGTTATTTAAAGTGTCTAAAGATTAAACGGGTAATCTCAATCTAATGAAATATCAAAAAAGGGTGCTTTAGTAATAACATTTATTGGGCCATAAAAAACTGCTGTGACATACTCCCAACATGCCCAAGAAAACATGAGACAAGGAAATGGACATTTATTCCAGTTTCTGTGTTAATAAAATTTAACTGAATATTTGTAATTTTGTATAAACTTTGTCATTTTTGTCAAAGACCAAAAAAATATCAAAATTCAATACATGATTTTAAACATTACTATAAAATGACCTTTAAAAAAAATAACAGAAAAACATGACTACTACACAAAGAAAACAATGGAATGTAGTGAAAGACTCTGGTACGTCTCTTATGTCTTATAATGTCTTCATACAGCATTTCCACTGGCATGTTTAGTCTGGTCTTTCATGAGTACAGTAACAGATGAACCTAAAAATAGAAAGAAATTCTTATTTACATAATGACTCTTTCTGAAAATAATTCAATTGATGAACCTTTGAAAACAGAAAATTTTACATTTGTTTGTACTTTCCAAAATGTGTCAATTTCATTTTGGCATTTGTCTACTGTAAATTCAGAAATTATTGCGATGTTTTTATTAATGCAAAAAGGCGACAGGGTTATAATAGCAGTAATTCAAACTTGCATTTTGAATTTTTTGTATGAATTAAACAGAATTTTTTCACAATATCACAAAAATTAAAAAGCATTTTAGTCCAAAAAAAGAAAATCGCAATAATTTCTGAATTTACAGTATTAAACAAGTGTAACTGTGAGCTACTGCTCACTGATGATACCCCCACCGCAAGTGGATAATGTTAATAGTGTAAAAATATGTAAGTGTTCGGTAAACAGGAAGTTGCCAAGTGATGAATCTGAAAACGCATCACACAGTATACATGTAGCTGACTTATATAAACCCTGAAACCAAATTTCAGAAATCCTGGCATTGTAGTTCCTGAAAAAAATGTGACGAAAAATTTCAACTTGGCCATCATGTGTAAAATGATAGTAGTGTTCGGTAAACAGGAAGTTGTCGAGTGATGAATCTGAAAATGCATCACACGGTATAGCTGATTTATATCAAGTCTGAAACCAAATATCAGAAATCCTGGTAGTGCAGTTCCTGAGAAAAATGTGACGAAAAATTTTCAACTTGGCTATCAGGTGTAAAAATGATACAAGTGTTCGGTAAACAGGAAGTTGTCGAGTGATGAATCTGAAAACGCATCACACAGTATAGCTGACTTATATCAAGCCTGAAACCAAATTTCAGAAATCCTGGTAGTGTAGTTCCTGAGAAAAATGTGACGAAAAATATTCATGGGACGGACGGACTGACTGACAGAGTGACGGACTGACGGACTGATGGACTGACAGACTGACGGAAGGACAGACAGAGGTAAAACAGTATACCCCCCTTTTTTTCAAAGCGGGGGTATAATAATGCATATTTGTTTATTTCAAATATTGGAGAAGGCTTATGAATAAACTGTGGTATTTCTACTCTCTTCATGCTCTTTGTATATGAAATTCTGTAAAATTTGAAGAAGAAAATAATCTCTGTATGTGTAGAATCTTCATAGGAATTGCAAGGACTACATACCAATTAACACGATTAACAGTTTTCATGTAAATGGATTAATTCCAACATTGTCCAATATTCTTATTTCGATAATTTCAGTCCAAGATTTAAAACTTTAGAATAAGTTACCCTGGCAGGCGATTCTTGCAAACCAAGTTTTATAAAATTGCAGCCTATTTGAACATGTTGAAGTGTTGTTGTCATTTAAAGGTATTTTAAGTTTTGCAATAGTTTATATTACTTTATTGACAATCCTGCATACAGTATCTACATACATGTAAATTGACTTCAGGAGAAACTATCCAAAGTAAACACAACAGGGTTGGTTCACCACATGGAATTTAGCATGATTAGTCATCATGGCTTGCAGGTTTAATTATTGGACCCCCAACTGCCTTTATGAATAGTTCATCATTTAAATATAATTAAAACGTTTGTTTTAATATAAATTTACATACAAGGTTAATATACAAGTATAGACTCCTACATTGACAAGTCAAATCTAATTTACATGATTTTCTGTCAACAGATGACAACAAGTATTTAAAATCAACTTCAGCTTCCATTGATTCCAAGACAGTTAAATTACAGCTCATTTGCATATTAAATATTATAACAATTTGTCATACACATTACAAATAAATTTACAGTGACATAACATTATTGTAGCAATGTAATCATAAATTGTTTGAACCATAACAGTAAACTTATACTAATGATGTCAATACAGCGACTTAACAATATTGTAGCAATGTAATCATAAATTGTATGAAACATAACAGTATTAAATTTATACTAATGATGTCAATACATCTGGTATAAAAGAAGAAAAAACAAAAGAAGTAATCCGTGCAATGTTTGACAGTTGCCGTCAGCATTTCCAACAAAAGTATTAAAAGCATGTCTTTTTTTGGTCACTGGGTTACTTTATTCTTCCATTTACTTCCAATATCCTTTTAGATTATTGTTTTGTACAAATCTGAACAACAAAAAATACTCATCCATTTTGAACAATAGAAAGTTCCCCGCCAGATTATACACAACAACAGAAGGACCCCTTATTTAGAACAACAGAGTCCCTTCCTTTGACCAACAGAAAGTGCTCCCCTCCCCCACCTGATTTTGACCAACAGAAAGTACTCACCTGATTCAGACCATCAAAAATGTTTTCTTCAGTGAAAGGGCTTAAAATGAGCTTGTTTAATCAGAAATAAAAGGGTCTGGTATTGAATGCTGTTGCATATTTTCAGATTCTGGACAACCTTTATAAGTATTTAAATGTGCTGGTCCAAAGTCAGGAGTCTGTAATTATTGGTTGTTTTTCATATTCATAATAATTGTCTTTCCCTTGGTATTTTTGTTTGAATTGTTCTACATTTTGTCGCATGGGCCTCTTTTAAAGATCTTGTTTATTGTTGAAGGCTGTATATGCAGGGACTTGTGGTTGCTTACTTCAACATCTAAATGGTTTTGTAGATAGTTATCTCATTGGCTTATTGATTTAGAAGAGTGCCGTAATTTTGGAATAATGAGTTAATACAAGGAAAAATAAGGTTAACATTATATTCCTAAACTACTTATTGATCTCAACGAGTGATTTTCTCACCTGAGCAGGTACAGAAATGTACAGCGAAAGTGAAAAAAGCAATTGAGTTGAGATGACCAATAATAATCTGTTTATTGCTATTTTGCCTATGACAATGTACACATTACCCACAGCACATGCACCCTTAGATTTTAGCGATTGTTTTTCATATCACTCTACTACACTGAGAAGGAAATAATCAGTTAGTAAGATCAAAAGCAAATTTGTAAATAGCTGTAATTAATGAGCTGTACAGCTTAACAATCATAAATTGATAAATTTACCTTGAGAGGTAGCTGTAACTATAGAGTCTTTGGGTAGAGGCTTTGGTTGTCTATAAATAACTCTGTCACGATGATGATCTGCATTAATCCTGATTATCGGTAAAATATCACATGACCTACTCAAACGAAAATTGTGCAGTAAGTCTCCATTAGAATTTTTAAAAGCTGATTTTTCTTTGGTCAATGTACTTGTAGCAATGTTGAGTGTATTGCTAGGATAAGATTCTCCCTGAGTATTAAAATGTAATTGTTGTGTTTTCATGTCCTGATTTGTTAATCCATTATTGCATCCTGAAGAGTGGGATTGATTACAATGTAATTGTTGTGTTACCATGTCTTGATTGGTCAATCCATTATTGCATCCAGAAGAGTGGGGTAGATTTCTACACTTATTTGTGTTAAATCCAATTTTATACATGTTTGGGTCAGTCTTTTGCGGATTAATAAAGGATCCACTTCTACAATCAACACAATTTGTCAGAATTTGTCGTCTATCTTTTGGAAAGGTATTTACAGTGTTATGAACATGGTGAACCATTCTACACTTATCCTTCCTGGGCAGTGTATTACTTTCCTTTGGAATATCATTACACAATTCAGTTTCAGAATTCAGATTACAAGAACAACAAGTTTTATGACTAGACGATGTCTCACTATCCTCGGTGAGACCAGAAATCTCACTCAAATTTAATAAACGATCTACAGACGGACAACTATCCAATTTACCTGACATTGAATCTAAACTATCAACTGTGTCACAACCACTGAGTTCACTGAGGTTTAACGTTGAAGCACTATTTTTAATATCACAGTTTTTACAGCTGCCAATTTCTCCAAAATTATTACAATCTGAATACCTGCGCACATTGTCCAGACATGATGCCTCTGAAATAGATGTTTTCTCTGAACTGAGGTCCGTACACATTTGATCTGGGGCTCCCCCACCCCAGAACACATTAGAATCGTAACTTGTGTTATCACTGCTGTCATGGTTACCACTACTACCATAAGTACTGTGGTTGCTATCAACAACACATTGCTGAACACATTCGGGACATTCTAAACTACTGTTGCTCGGGTTCCTGTCTGAACAACTGTCGCTACTGCAACTTCCGTAATGAGCCTTGATACTTGTGTCTTTTCCAGAATTATATTCTGGTTCACTATCACATGTTTGTCCCGCATTGTTTTTCATTTTATATTGGAATAATCGTGTACTTTGCCCTAGATAATAATGGTGAGTAGAATTATGAATCTGTCTGTGTGTCCCACAATAATTTGTATGATGATGAACAGATGATGAAGTCACATGATGTGAATAAGATATCCCTGAGTTGACGAGTGAAGAATTCCACGGCAGAACACGACCAATTTCTGTAGTTCTATTTTTAGCACAACACGATTGCAATGCCTGATGATAACTGTGATGATAAGGCTCTCGTGAAAAATTTCGATGAGCATTTCTGTGATATTCATGACAATAAGAATTGCACGAGGAAACAGAGGATCCTACTGTTCCCTCGCAGGATGTGCATGCATTGTGAAGTTCTGAACGATAATTTAAATAATGTAAGTATTGAGAATGTGTAATCTGATGATAAATATTGTTTGTTGGAGGAGGTAGTTGATAGTATTGTCTTTGGTCTGAACTTCTACTTTCAGTTTGTCGATTACTGGAAGACTGGTGTGATTCAGGTGGTTCTAAAAATAAAACATGTAAAGTTAAGGTCAAATTCAACATGACTACAATAAAACGTATCTTCAGATTACAATCAATTTCTCATTCTTATATGACATTCTGCAATTGCTTTGAGTACACAACTTTTGTAAAATACTGATACATTGTAGTATGTCAGCTGATAATTGTCCCACATAATGTATGTATGTATGGGTGTAAATAACATCATTTAAAGCTCAACTAAATCATCTCATACAATAACTTTAATAATTTATACTTTTTCTTTAGTCTTAATTAAAGTTGCCTCATTGGCAATGAGACCACAACTCCTATAATTTTGCTTTAATAATAATGTTTAAGACATAGAAATTAAAATTGAGAATGGAAATGGGGAATATGTCAAATAAACAACAACCCGACCAAAGAGAAGACAACAGCTGAAGGACACCACTGGGTCTTCAACACAGGGAGAAAATCCCTCACCTGAAAGGTGGGCCTCAGTTGGCCCCTAAATAAAATTATGTACTAGTTCAGTGGAAATGGATGTCACACTAAATTCCAAAACATATAAATGAAGTAAAATTAAAAATCATGTATAAGACTAACAAAGACCAGAGGCTCAATACTTGAAACAGGCGCAAAAATGTGGCAGTGTTAAACATGTTTTGGGAGATATTTCCATCAATTCTGGGGCGTCTTATTCCCCAACAAATATCCCTGACTGTCAATGTAGATTACTTACCTATAATATTGTACATACAAAATGGACATGTTCTATGATTGACCAACCAAGGATCTACGCATATACTGTGGAATTCATGGCAACATGGCAGTACACGTAAAACCTGAAATAATAGATAGACACACATAAACAGTGGAACTCATGGCAACATGGCAGTACACGTAAAACCTGAAATAATAGATAGACAGAACTCATGGCATCTCACTTTTTTTAATCTTTATAGTAAAAGCAAATTTTGAAATCAAAATGGCAATAATTAAACATGTTCACTATGCAAAATATTATAAGTCAATGACCCATGACTAATGATAAAGGCTGAATAACCTTTCTGATATTTGAATGTACAACAGATCGTTCCTGGTTTGTCAATGTTGTGCTAAATATCTATATATGAGTAATTGAAATGTTACCTGTCCTTCTTTATATTCTTCTAAACATATTGCACAACTATCACCATTAGAGGAAGTTTGACTATAAACATCTGAGGTAGGGGAAGTAAGTCTTGTCAAACTTTTTTCTTTTATACACTGGTACTTTCTGGTTTCTAGTTTAGCTATTGCCTGTTTTGCCAGCTCAGACATGGACAGCTGAAATGAATAAACAAAATCTTTATGGTAACATAATTGTTTGTTTAAATACAGATGTGTATTGCAAGTTCACACCAATAACAAACTGCATTAGGCATTATTTTTTGGTGAACAAAGTATACGCTTTGCTCATTAGTGAAGGCTGTATGGTGACCTATCGTTGTTAATTTCTGTGTCATTAGGTCTCTTGTAGAGAGTTGTCTCATTGGAAATCATACCACATCTTCTTTTTTATATTTATACCTCCACTTTCACATTGATTGATGTTTTACAGGTAGAGATATTACAAGCTCTAACCATGATGTAGAGATATTTACAAGCTCTAACCATGATGTAGAGATATTACAAGCTCTAACCATGA
>CM034360.1:2154856-2274188 GCA_019925275.1 Mytilus edulis | reverse complement strand
GTTAAAGCAACATTGCTAGATTGTGGAGGAACAGTGTCCAAAATTGATTCAGTAGTTTTTTATTGGTATAATGAAAAAGGTTTGACTGGTGTCCTAGCAGTTCATGTAGATGACTTTCTTTGGGCAGGATCCAGTGCCTTTGAGAAAACTGTTGTGTCCAGAATTAGGGATATGTTCAAGGTAGGGAAAGAATCCTGTGAGTCTTTCAAATATTTAGGTCTTGACCTCAGCCAAGAAAATGAAACTATTGTTCTCAGCCAGCAAGACTATGTCAGAATGTTAAAGACTGTTTTAATAGATAAAGACAGAGTTAAAACATCTCCTCTTTCATCATCAGAACAGACACTATTGAGGTCCAAAATAGGACAATTATTATGGTTAGCAAGACAAACATGTCCAGACATTGCGTTTGATGTTGCTGCTATTTCATCAAAAATTAAGTCTAGCACTATTGAAGATCTAAAGAAAGTCAATAAAATAATTAGGAAGGTGCAAAACGATCCCGTTTCACTGCAATTCCAGAATCTTGGACATGATGTGAAATTTATTTTGTTCAGTGATGCATCATTTGGAAATCTTCCAGATGGTGGAAGTCAGGGTGGTTATGTTGTGTTTTTGATGGGCGATGATGGTAAAGTGAACCCAATCACTTGGCAGTCTAAGAAATTAAGAAGAGTTGTACGTAGTACTTTAGCAAGTGAAGCCTTGGCCTTAGCTGATGGTGTGGACTGTGTTATATCTTTAGCAGCTCTATTTAAGGAATTAATGCATATATAATGAGAACGATTTGATGCATACTCCAGTAGATTGTTTCGTTGACAACAAAGACCTTTATCATGCAATATACTCTGATAAACCTGTTGGAGAAAAGAGATTGAGGGTGGAGATCAATGCAATAAAGCAATTACTTCAAGGTGGAGAGCTTAAAGAAGTAAAATGGATTCAGACAAATGAACAAATCGCCAATGTTCTTACAAAGCATGGTGCTTCTGGACAAGACATTTTACGTTGTTTTGAAAAAGGACTTTTGAATTCAAGCCTTTTGTAATTAGTGCAACTGACAAAAAAAAAAAAAAGGAGAAGAAAGATCAGATAAATACTTGATACTATGACATTTTAATTGCCTTCATTTTCATTTTTATTTGGACATTAACATTTCTAGTGAAAAGAGAAAAGGATTAGATTGTTAACTACTGTGTTTTCTATTATTTTGTTTATATTATTTTCAGGTACATGTTACTTGGTGGGTTTAGTTTATAGTTTAGTAAAGACATTAGAATAAACAATAGAATTATATTGAAGCCATAAATAGCCAATCAAGTTCCCACTTTCATTTTCTATGTTCAGTGGACCGTAAAATTGGGGTCAAAAGTCTAATTTGGTTTTAAAATTAGAAAGATCATATCATAAGCAACAAGTGTACTAAGTTTCAAGTTGATTGACTTCAGCTTCATCAAAAACTACCGTGACCAAAAACTTTAACCTGAAACTCCCACTTTTCATTTTCTATGTTCTGTGGACCGTGAAACTGGGGTCAAAAGTCTAATTTGGCTTTTAAATTAGAAAGATCTTATCATAAGTAACAAGTGTACCAAGTTTCAAGTTGATTGGACTTCAGCTTCATCAAAAACTACCTTGACCAAAAACTTTAACCTGAAACTCCCATTTTTCATTTTCTATGTTCTGTGGACCTTGAAACTGGGGTCAAAAGTCTAATTTGGCTTTTAAATTAGAAAGATCTTATCATTAGCAACAAGTGTACCATTTTCAAGTTGACTGGACTTCAGCTTCATCAAAAACTACCTTGACCAAAAACTTTAACCTGAAACTCCCACTTTTCATTTTCTATGTTCTGTGGACCGTGAAACTGGGGTCAAAAGTCTAATTTGGCTTTTAAATTAGAAAGATCTTATCATAAGTAACAAGTGTACCAAGTTTCAAGTTGATTGGACTTCAGCTTCATCAAAAACTACCTTGACCAAAAACTTTAACCTGAAACTCCCATTTTTCATTTTCTATGTTCTGTGGACCTTGAAACTGGGGTCAAAAGTCTAATTTGGCTTTTAAATTAGAAAGATCTTATCATTAGCAACAAGTGTACCATTTTCAAGTTGACTGGACTTCATCTTCATCAAAAACTACCTTGACCAAAAACTTTAACCTGAACCGACACACAGACGTACAAACGAACAGAGCCACAGACCAGAAAACATAATGCCCCTCTACTATCGTAGGTGGGGCATAAAAAGTATCCACTTGTAAAAACATCACCTTCTTCACAACTTTGGTAAGAGTAAAGCTTAAATTAACTTTTTATAATAGTATAGGCGTCTTGTGCGAATTCAAGTATACGTTACTGACTGACGTTGGTAATAAAAGTTAAACCTAAGACGATATGAAAATATGAATTCAAACAAATTCTTATAAAAAAGGAAAGTGTATTCACCATTTCCAGAAATTCCTCAATTAAAATTAAATGACCTGTGAAAATTGGCTTCCCTATGTGATTTGAGTTATCATTTTATTTATTTTGTGAAAAGATGGAAAAGTCATGCATCAGTTCGTTTGATTTCTAAATATGGACGTCTTCTTTTATGTACAAAACCGACAAGAAAACGGGTGAATGATGACAAATATCCCATTCATATTTCTTAAAGAGGTTATCACTACATTCCCATTCACCGAATCACTCGATTCAAATCTGTTCAATATCAAAGTTTTCATACAATGAATAAGGTTACATTTAATTTCCTTTTTTCTCCTACAGACGAGATCTATCTGATACTGCTGTGGATTTCTAACCCCAATAATAAACACAGATCAATTCATAATTCTGGTGTGTTAATAACATTCAGTCTCGGTTGGCGTAGCAAACATTATAGCGGAATCTTAATCAGTTGATAGAACTACGTTGTAATGGAGCCAACCTGCTTAATTCAAATTCTTTATCACAATTTTATCCATTCAAATAAGCTTACATTAGGTTTTATATTATCGGTAAATGAATTTGTAGATGCAGTGTATACGTACACCTTGGAGAAAGTTCAAGTAAAAGTATTTATGAATGAATTTTATCTTTGATTTCCCTTAGGCTGCTTGTGACAATTGGAATGTCATGGTACGCTTACAACAGGCACTAACAGATTGTTTTTATTGGTCATGAACATGTGACAGAGTTGTCAAGCCACAACTGGAGATTTGGAAATTTTCAGCTGGAGTTTGGGCCTCATAACTGGAGATTTTTTATCGACGTACGCAATGGTTTTTTCGTTTGTGTTTAAACCGCATATCTTCCTTTTTTTGACCAGGTCATGAACGTGTGAAAAGCAGTTGGTAACTCAAAAACCAGACATTTGCTACTATTGTTGAAGGCTGTTAATAATTTTTTGGTTCATTTGCGTCATTAGGTTTCTGTCACATCAACAATATAGCCTCACATCTCTTTCTTTCACATAAACAATCATCAACAGAAGATGGATACTGATTAGTTAAAATTGGCAAAGTTGCTTAAGATTAAAAGTTGAAATGTATTATAAATATCAAAGAACTACAATGGACGTCAATTAAATGTTAAAGCTGCATGGTTATTAAATGTTAATGATTATTATTTATATTCTTGTAAATGGAATCATAATTACACAATAAATCAATTGTAAATGCGAGAAAATTATGTTAGTTTTGACCAATTTCTATTAATGCATCAAATTGCTTATTTTTTAACTCCTACTGGGCTTCCACTAACATAAATATTTTTACCACTTTATCATATTTGGTCGATGATTAGAGTCAATTCAGAATAAATAAGGTTTATCACTCCCTAAATAACTGTCAATCATACAGTGTTGGGTATGACCTTAAATAACCTACTCAAATTCTCAAACATCCTTTAACAAACACAGTTCTTTTCTGTGTAAATAAACATTTATGTGATAGGGTTATCACTTGAGTTTAGATACAAGTTACCTATCATGTATAAAAGATACATGGCATTCTATTGGTTGTATGGAGTTTCTCAGCAACAAAAGCATCCAATCAAATACACTTATCTATAAATTGTATGGCTGTAGTACTATTCCTACTAATCCTGATGGTAGCTGAATGAAATATAAAATGTTTCATTCATGACTTCATATTAAAAGTTTATTCAACCTACATGACCTATATTCTAACCTTTTTGAGAAAGTTGCACACTTGTACTACCTTCTTGTTAACTTTGATAAAACATCATCAAGTCTTGGATGCTATGATGCTCATATATTAAGGAAGTCTTGATAGCAAAATATATCTCTGAGATATATGAGGGCAGTATACATGGCAAATAAAAAAAGATCGCCAGTGAGACAACTCTCTACAAATGACACAGAAGTTAACAATTAACTGTAGGTCCCCGTACGACCTTAACAACTGTAGGTCCCTGTACGACCTTAAGAACTGTAGGTCCCTGTACGACCTTAACAACTGTAGGTCCCCGTACGACTTTAACAACTGTAGGTCCCCGTACGACCTTAACAACTGTAGGTCCCCGTACGACCTTAACAACAATGAGCAAAACCCATACCACATAGTCAGCTATAAAAGGCCCTGAAATGACAATGTTAAACAACTCAAACAAGAAAACATACAGCCTAATTTATGTACACAAATGAACAAAATACAAATATGTAACACATAAAGAAACAACAGCCACTGAATTAAATGCTAATTCTAGAATTGTGGTTTAAAATGCTCAGAGTATACATCAATTGTTTATATATAAATCATTTTTATGGTCAAAGCTAAAAAAAACTAACAGCAATTCATGATTTTTAACATAAGATGTTGAGGAAGTGACTGAACTTTACAAGTAATAAATTGCAAAACATAAAATCTGCAGTAGTGATCAAAAGTCCTTTAAACAGGTCAGGAAATTAAATAGAAAATTATTTTGCACTTTTTTCAAACGTTTTCCTTATTTTTTAAAATATAATTTCACTAAACAGCTGTCAACTATCCAAAAAATGTTTTGTTAGTTTCCCTCCTCTTATTAACACAGAAATGTACAGTAATTAGTGTTTCACAGGTGGCCATAAAAGGCAACAATGGATGATTATTTTAATGAGTGACATTTCTTACATTCCACGTCACTAATTTGAAGATTTCAACACTTTTTTTACAAATATGAACAAATACTATTCAATCTTCCTTCTCAGTGTTGTTCACCCATTAAATAAATTAGGTTTGTGGAGCCTTGATCTTTACCATTGTAATGTAGGACCCGGTAAACACTTTAAAAAGAAATCGTTCCTGATAACAGATAGTCTACTTCAAGTCGCAGTTATCATAATCAAACAAGGCCGAAACAGATAGGTTAAACCGCAGAAAGTCACACGTACAACATTTAGAACAACTTCGTAAAGAAACAAAATATGAGAATAATCTTCTGATCCTGGATCCTGGTCTGTGCTTTTTGTTTTGTCAGATTCCTGTATCCAGCTTACACTATGTACATTAAAGCAATTCTCATATTTTTTTAATTACCCGTGTCCTGCTAGATTTTATTTCCCGTTTTCACAGGACAATGACTTGACTTTCATGTGTCACGCTTTCAAAAAAATCAGCAATCCTGGGTCACGTTTAGACCCCAATGAGACCCACTTTAAGCAAGTGTTGCAGACACCATTATTGCTGGCAATGCTGAAATAGTTTGCTGCTGACACCAGAAACAGCAAGATTAAGAATGGCCACTAGCTTAACACCCATTTTCTTTTCATTCCAGATTAAGGATTTTCTTAATCCAGGCATAGAATACCTTAGAAAAGTTCTAGAACGTTCAAGAACTTAAAATCTGTTCTAGAACATTTATTATATAAGGTAAACATCTGAGTCAGCCTTTTCCCACCATTTTTTAGAAATTAAATATCTCAAAAAAGGAGCTCCATAGATAATCTATGAATAGTTATAGCTTTTATTGTTCCAACTTATGAAATCAATTCTAAATTCTTAATTTGTTAGATTTCACCTAAGTACATGAAGTCCATAAGTCTCATGTGAGGGCTTCATTGAAGTGTGATATAAAATGTTATTAAACTGCAGTGGTATTACCCAGACTATAGAGGACTGAAGTTTTTAATCAGTGTGATCTATTTTCACAAATAAATGTAAATTATACATAAATATTACAGACGGCCTTCAAAATAATATATTGCATACAAAATGATATATATAATTAATATTCTTATTACCGCACAGTTGTTAAAAAATTCATAAAGGGTGACTTACAAAAAAAGGTATAAACATCAAAAGCCTTTAACATGTTTAAAGAAAACTACAAGTATTAGATGTGAAAATAAATTCACATTATCATGAAAAAATAGCATTAAGTTTACAATGGATATGAAAGGGTTGTATACGTGCAAGATAGCGCCAATAATTGAGGGTTTAAAACATTTTCTCTTTCCTAACTATTACTTAACTTCCATTCTTTAAAATCTGTTCATTCATTCATATTAGTCAACATATCAAACAATTTTTTTATCAGGGTGTAGTTGTCTCCCCTGATGTTTGTCTGGACTATTTATTCAATGTTAATCAAAAGATTCAACATTCAAGTTTAAATATTATTAACATCTTGTTTAAATAAAGTCAAGGGCAAGCAAACAATGTAGTTTATAATAATGCAACTGTTTCACATACTTCTATTACAGACTGTACTTATATCCAAATATGTACTTTGTTATAATTCTCTTCACATCATCAAAAGAGATATTTAAATAAAACTGCAGTCTTAAGAATTTCACAAATAGGACCATATACCATTATTAAGTTTTATCCTGCAATCAGCCAACTATGGTACAATTATTTTACACATAGACAAATATTTTTTTGTGTTTTTCATAAAAAAATAAATTATGATTAATTCTAAAGAAAAATAATCAAATTATCATTGATCATTCGATAATTTGGAACACAATTTAAAATTCCTTAGTATTTATTTAAATGCTCTAAAAAGACTAAAATTAGAAAGACTTATGCATAGCTAGAACCCAGACATGAATAATTTCAACTTCAATTATTGCCATTGGTATTTAGATCTCTATAATAACATATATTTGAACAAAAGGCCTGGACGGAAGCCAAATATTCAGCACCCTTACAAGTACCAGACAAAACAGACATCATTGGACACAGTAGACATAAACTGAATTTGGGTATTGTCCAATACTTTTATTTCTTTTTCTTTCAAAATTAACAAATTTTCAAACAATCTTCAAGAAGAGACTTAATTCCTCAAAACATGGAAGGCATATATGTATTATATACTATGGTCTGGTTTATTTTTCGATGGATGTATTTAAACTGGGTTAACAGGACACAGGTATCTATACTTGGAAGTTATACAGTTTATCAACAGTCAAATACTTTAAATATTGCTATTCTTCATCAAAAAGTTTACTTAAGGGCTAGATAGTTATAACTGTAACAGCTCACACAAAGATTAACATGACCCATGCCATTTGTAACTGTGGGGGTAATACACAATTAAGTTCAATATCAGTAGGGTTTAAATATAAAAGAAGCTTAAAGACATATACCTCTCATCTGATACAAATGTACCTAAATTACTTAATATTTTACATAGATCATGCGTAGGAAATATTTTATTTAAAATCTGTAGTACTTCCAAGTATGTTCTTTTTTGGATTTGGCCCATGTTGGTGGTGTTACATCTGTCAAAGTCTATCCAAATTATTTTTGCAAAGAATTTCTCTCAAGCTCAGGTTAAAACTTTCAGTGAGGGGAGTTTTTTGCTCCATGTTGAAGGCCTAATTATGACTTTGAGATGAAGAACAGCAATGTTCTTTTGGTTTTAGTGTGTATTTGGCTGTGCACCTATACTGATTTTGTGTATTTGGCTGTGCACCTATACTGATTTTGTGTCATGGATGGACACCCCATACCACTTTATTTTTTCTGTTATAAATACATTAAACACTTTAATGGTCTGGAAGTATTTTTTTTAAATAACAATTATCAATAACTTTATATTATTTGATTTTTCTTTGATTTTTATAATTTATGCATTCCACAGCTGACAATTCATAATAAACATAACATAACAGCTTAAACTTACTTAGTTGTATAATATCTAATTATAGATTTTAAAAATGTGATTATGTACTGAAAAACCTACAATGACAAAAAAAATGTATCCTTAAATAGAATTTGAGTTAAAATTAACAAATTGTTGACAACTTATAATGTTCATCAGAATAATTAAGTTTGAAATATGTTATTCCATGATAAGATTCTTGTAGATAGATTTCACTCGTCAAATATAAAAATATTAGCAATCTGATAATAAAGGAAGTCCAAATGCATTATGTGGCCTATATATACTGTTAATTCAGAAATTTTTGTGATGATTTGATTATTGTGAAAAAATGCCACAATAATTTAATCTCGAATTTTGAAACTTTTTATATGAATCAAACAAGATTTTCCTCAATATTGCAAAAATTAAAATAGCATTTTAGTCTTAAATGACAAAAATTGCACTAATAAATGCACTCAATAGTTTCTGAATTTACAGTATAATTAACTGTGGTAAAAATTGCAGTTTTTAAAAGTTTTTAATTCCATTCTGTCAAATCTTTTATGCTTAATTTCTGAATTTATTCATCAAAGCAGTGCAGTCATGTGTTCCTTTAGGGGAAAAACATCAAAGCTTTAAGGTTTGTGGCTCCAAAATGCTTTGTTACCTTAGTCAGTTTGGTGTACATGGTGTGACCTGGCATCTTATTTAAAAAGGACCTGTGACCTTTAAAACCCAAGTCAGTTGGTAAACGTATCCCTGTCGAGATTTCTGTAAGATGACCTCAGGTGAGTGAGTAAATTTTAAGACGGACCTTAATTATGATCTAAGGACTACTCTCCTTAGTGGCAGTCCCAATATACTTGCTTGGCATATAAGTACCTTAATTATGATCTAAGGACTACTCTCCTTAGTGGCAGTCCCAATATACATGCTTGGCATATAAGTATTTGTGGCATTTATTTTACTTTATCTTAGTATCTTACCATTGCAATATTTTTAATTTGTAATGGGTTTTTTTTTATAGAAATATTTTCCCCAGTTTGACAGAAATATTTCTTTTACTGGAAGGGCAATTATTCCTTTTTCAATTTCTGATAAAATCATCATTCATTAGCAAGATTGAAGGTTAAAGATGGAACATGTATTCCTTTTCTCAAGGTATAACCATACAAAAACCTGAGCCCTACACCCATCCAAACCCTCTGTATTCCATTTAAATTGTGCTGACTGGAAGGTTTATTTCACCATCCAAAGTTCAATAACAATATACTGAATACACTCCTATAAAATACTTGGACAATTCTATCAGATCAAAAGCTGAGACATGTACTTGTATAAAACCTATAGCCTTCTCAACACAAAAACAAATTGGATTTTTACTTCTTTGATCTTATTGCTATTTGTTAAGTCTTATTTAATCTTTGTGTACAAAAACATACCAGTTTCTCTTAATACAAATCTCCAAATCAATCGTAGACAAGCTGCCATCTTAACGTTCAATCAGCCCCGCCAACATCAAACGAGTTATAGGCAAATGAGGAGGTGTATTTATTACCATATCAAAGTAAATGAGGTGAAAGTAAAATCTTAACAAATAGCTTACGTCCGTTTTATAAAATTATAGACTATATATATATATATAAATGGTTGCATGTACTGGGACACAGACTAAATGGTCCAATGTACTAGAACAGAGCTTAAATAAATCTTAACAAATAGCTTATGTCCGATTAATAAAGTTATAGACTAAATGGTCGTATGTACTAGGGCACACTTATGTCCCTAGTTATATATGTTATAGACTAAATGGTCCAATGTACTGGGGCACAGCTCAATACCTTTAATCTATATATGTTATAGACTAAATGGTACAATGTACTAGGGCACACTCACTCTGCTAACGTAAGCTTACATTTAAATCTATATAGTTATAAACTAAATGGTCCAATGTACTAGGGCACAGCTAAAGAAAAATCTTAGCAAATAACTTATGTCCGACCTATATAGTTG
Organism: Mytilus edulis; assembly: GCA_019925275.1. NCBI lineage: Eukaryota > Metazoa > Mollusca > Bivalvia > Mytilida > Mytilidae > Mytilus > Mytilus edulis. Next base: position 2,264,104 of record CM034360.1, on the reverse strand, counting down.
TTAAATGACAGTTGTTAAAGCATGGTAAACCTAAATCCAAGATTGGAGCAATTCTATGACCAAGTAAAAAATATGGTGAACTTTTATCCAAGACTGGACCAACTCTATAACAGGTTGTTAAACAATGGTGACCTAAATCCTACACTGGAGCAACACTATGACCAAATAAAAACCATGTTGACCTAAAACCTAGATTGGATATAAACTCTGGTTGTAAAATCGGTGACCTTAATCGTAGACTGAACCAACTTTCCATTTGAATTCTACTTGTTATTCATAAATGCAGTGTATTACACATCAGTAATTCAAATCTGTACCAGAACATTTATCTTTCTTAAACTGAACTTCTTTTAATGGCAGAGAATTTTCAATTTTGGACTTTCACACACTTTGTCCAAGAAAACAGTTAGTTCTCCCGATTCTTTCACTGAAAATATATAATGTTATTCTGATTTCTATAAATCTCTTTGTAGCTCAAATCAACATTAAAATGATTTATGTCGCCAAATGAAACGAAAATGAAGGATTTGAATAAAATTATCATTTGTGGGAGCCACACAGAGGAATGATATTCGATTCATATTTATATCATATTAGGATTACAATACTGTTCATTCATCAGATCACATCAAACCTGTATACAAAGTTCACTTGTTGTTAGGTACAACCCAAACACGCTTACCAGGCTCATTCTTATAAAAATCAAATTCATTTAAATTGGCATTTTTATGCTATATCTAAATGCAACAAAACATTTCCCATTGATATAAATACAAGCAAGGGAATGTATTGAAATGCCAACATTAACATTTCAGTAAAAGAAAAAAACTATGTATGATTATTTGATGAATTGTTGATGTTTTAACGCCACTTTCAGCACTGTATCATCACGATCATGTATAGTGTGGTGGTATCATCACGATCATGTATAGTGTGGTGGTATCATCATGATCATGTATAGTGTGGTGGTATCATCATGATCATGTATAGTGTGGTGGTATCATCACGATCATGTATAGTGTGGTGGTATCATCATGATCATGTATAGTGTGGTGGTATCATCATGATCATGTATAGTGTGGTGGTATCATCACGATCATGTATAGTGTGGTGGTATCATCATGATCATGTATAGTGTGGTGGTATCATCATGGTCATGTATGATCATGTATAGTGTGGTGGTCAAGTTTTATTGTTGAAGGAAGATGTGCCTGTAGAGAACTTTAACTTGTAATTCATTTGGCCACCCAGTCAGCTAGAAATACAGGAATGGTTTCATTGGCAACTTGCATCTTCATTTTCAAAATTTTCAAACTTCGATCATTTTTAAATTTCTCATGTTTATATTGATAATTTATTTTTATGATATGATTTTGCACAATCAGGTTTCTTCTTCTAAGTGATGACAATTAAATTTTTTAATTCAAAGAGCTCAAACGGGCAACCAACTCAAAAGTGGTAATTATGAGTGGCTAAATTGGTGTTCTTTACAACAGTTAAGGAAATAATGTTACTTATAAATGAGGTATTGGCTCTTAATTGGTGTTTGTATATTTCATTAGCAGGAAAGTAAAGCTATTATCTATTTATCATTTAATAAAGGTGTTATATTTTGCCTGGTATTTACTGTTAATTTTTCCAAAGATGAGTAATTCTAATGACTTCATTATTCTGTTTTTGTTGTGTTGTTTAATCGCTGTCCAATCGCTGACATTCCCTACATATGTTTTCTGTTGGAAAACTCCTTCTTACAAACTAATACATTCTTTTCATTTACCATGTTTATAGCATGTTGATTTGTAATAAATATTACAAAATTATAAAATTGAGAATGGCAATGGGGAATGTGTCAAAGAGACAACAACCCGACCAAATAAAAAAACAACAGCAGAGGGTCACCAACAGGTCTACAATGTAGCGAGAAATTCCCGCACCCGGAGGCATCCTTCAGCTGGCCCCTAAACAAATATATACTAGTCCAGTGATAATGAACGCCATACTAATTTCCAAATTGTACACAAGAAACTAAAAAAAAATTTAAATTTTCTTATTCTATTTTCATAAAGTCTTATGATGGTTTGTTTAACCTTCCTTTTGGTCATAATCATAATTTTCAATATGTTCTAAAATTAAATATTTTAACATACCAAAAATAACCAACAAATTGAAACAGCAAAAATGAAACAAACAGCACAATCTGTACAAAGTAGGGTAGGTATGTAAAACATCATGTATCAATGTTAACTTTCAAAATAATATAAAAATGACATATTATGATGCATATTACAAATAGCATAGTAAAATTCTACAACCAGGTCAGTTACAAACTAATATTTCAATATCTACGTTGTACTTTTATGTTTACAATGATGTAGCATTATTAGTACACCGATTGGTGTAAAATCTATTTGACGAACAAAATATTAGGCCTGAGTATTTCTGAAGTAGTCACTCTACCCCTGTTCATGAGATGCTCTTCTAGTGTTGGGAAATTAACGAACAAAGAAGTTTATCTTTAGAATGTTATCGTGTTTACATAAGAAATCAGGCTAAGATAACCTGGGATGATATATCTCTATTAAATATGATATTTACAGATATGATATAGACATAATAGATATAAAATCTATTTCAAGTAGAGTCATTATATTTTAATACAATCCTCCTTCAAATGATCAAAGCAATCCAAAAGAAGCGGGATATCTTGTAGTATAACTGTAAAAAGGCTTAGTCTGTGCTATGTGGCACACTAGGTAGTATAGCAGTTATAAGGCTTGGTCAGTGCTGTGTGCAGGCCAAGGCTTGGTCAGTGCTGAGTGGCACACTATGTGGTATATTGGTTAAAAGGTTGTGTGGCAGACTACGTGGTAAATCAGTTAGAAGGCTTGGTCGGAGCTGTGTAGCACTCTACCTAGTATAGTAGTTAGGGGGCTAGGTCGGTGCTGTGTGGCACTTTAAGTGGTATAGCAGTTAGATGGCTTGATCAGTGTTGTGTGGCACCTTATGTGGTATAGCAGTTAGAAGGCTTTGTCTGTGTTGTGTGGCACACTTTGTGGTATAGTGGTTAGAAGGCTTGGTTGGTGCTGTGTGGCACACTATGTGGTATAGTGGTTAGATGGCTTGGTTGGTGTTGTGTGGCACACTATGTGGTATAGTGGTTAGAAGGCTTGGTTGGTGTTGTGTTGCACGCTTTGTGTTATAGTGGTTAGAAGGCTTGATCAGTGTTGTGTGGCACCTTATGTGGTATAGCAGTTAGAAGGCTTGATCAGTGTTGTGTGGCACCTTATGTGGTATAGCAGTTAGAAGGCTTGATCAGTGTTGTGTGGCACCTTATGTGGTATAGCAGTTAGAAGGCTTGATCAGTGTTGTGTGGCACCTTATGTGGTATAGCAGTTAGAAGGCTTGATCAGTGTTGTGTGGCACCTTATGTGGTATAGCAGTTAGAAGGCTTGATCAGTGTTGTGTGGCACCTTATGTGGTATAGCAGTTAGAAGGCTTGATCAGTGTTGTGTGGCACCTTATGTGGTATAGCAGTTAGAAGGCTTGATCAGTGTTGTGTGGCACCTTATGTGGTATAGCAGTTAGAAGGCTTGATCAGTGTTGTGTGGCACCTTATGTGGTATAGCAGTTAGAAGGCTTTGTCTGTGTTGTGTGGCACACTTTTTGGTATAGTGGTTAGAAGGCTTGGTTGGTGCTGTGTGGCAAATCTTCTCATTTTATCACAAATAAAAACTGATTTTTATGTATCAGAAGGCAAATGAGACAAATTTAGAAAATTTTGTCAACTTGCTGATCATAATAAAGAACACCTTAGTTTTTGATTTTTTTATTAAAGTAAATCTTAACCTTGATATAATGACCATTGAATAACTTAACAGGATCCCAAGGTTAAATGAAGTGAATATTGTATGACACCTGGACATAGTCATGATATTCTTAAGTTTTACAAAGATTAAAAATTAGTGTAAAGCTAGAGAGAAACAGTCTGTATGATGCCTATTCCAACTTCTCTAAGCTTTTATCATGTGTATTGAGTAAAGCTAGAGAGAAACAGTCTGTATGATGCCTATTCCAACTTCTCTAAGCTTTTATCATGTGTATTGAGTAAAGCTAGAGAGAAACAGTCTGTATGATGCCTATTCCAACTTCTCTAAGCTTTTATCATGTGTATTGAGTAAAGCTAGAGAGAAACAGTCTGTATGATGCCTATTCCAACTTCTCTAAGCTTTTATCATGTGTATTGAGTAAAGCTAGAGAGAAACAGTCTGTATGATGCCTATTCCAACTTCTCTAAGCTTTTATCATGTGTATTGAGTAAAGCTAGAGAGAAACAGTCTGTATGATGCCTATTCCAACTTCTCTAAGCTTTTATCATGTGTATTGAAACATGTATTTCAAATGCAGAGAATTTATTTTTGTGGACTTCATAGGTAAAGAAAAACCATGAATAAGAACTCAATAAAATACATATATTGCAAATTAATATACTGATAGGAACATTAAATAGGGAACATACAAAAATGGCATTTCTTTTCACCACCAGAAAAGAAATGAATTCATCGAAGACAATATGTGTTCACATGATGTTAGAACATAAATTTTAATTTATACTATGAATATAAGATATTTGCACTTGAAGTAGTTTTTTTGTAAGTTCCTACATTTGCCAATACTTCTGCTGGTTGTAAAACAATAATTCTTATAATAAATCTTGCCATTGTACTTGAAAACAAATTACAAGGGAATCTATTAAATTAGATTGAGATGAACATACACTATAATTCTCAATAAAGGCAGGATATATAGGTAATAAAAGAATGGAATCCGGCTGGGGTATAATTAATAAATGTAAGAAGGTTTATCTTTTATTACTGATGCAGGCTGGGTAATAATCAATAAATATAAGAAGGTTTATCGTTTATTACTGATGTTCTCTTTTCTTGTATCACATTCATAAAAGAAAATAAGAACAAAATTAAAGGAAATAGACTTATTATATTACCTTTACAAATCATGAAGACTTAATTTCTACACTCACATGACTAAACCATATACCCAATAAAATAATATCAACTAAAACAAGGGGATAACTCATGAAAATAACCAATTATTTCAGTTCTGGGATTTTTAGGGGATATACATGTATATATACATCTTTCGTAATTTTGTCTTAAACATGCTCAAACTGAAACAAAAAATCATTCAAATTACCAGTAAGTTGAACCAGTTTGACTAAAACTAATTTCAATACTTTTAGTGATTAATACAAAACTGCAAGTCTGTGTTAGCAAATGGTTAGATACTTTTAGTCTCCTTTATTTTTAATATTTCTTTGCTACTTTAAAAGTCAAAACAAGCACGGAAGGTTACCTATATCTGTGCTAACACCTACATGTACTACATATGAGTTCTGACAAATAGTAATCACACACCACCTCTTCTTATTTTAGTATTTTAATTACAGTATATTGAGAACTTCCTTGCCTTATCAAAAGTCGCAACAAGGCATCAGCCCGTTTTTTCTTGCCACTTTTGAAAATTTACTTTTTGTTCCCAATCTAAAAGCTTGTTAAAGTTTTTATTATCTAAATACAATTTTCTGTAATAAACTTTTTGTTTATTTCAAATCCTTTCAAACACATACATTCATGATATATAAAAACATACGACTGCACATCAGTTCCTACGGTGAATGCAGGTGTTAAAGTTACCATTAATTTGGCAAGCGATTTAATACAAAATCGTATCCTTCCCGTTGCTTTATCATTTTCTTTGATAATCTTTTTTTGTCAGAACTTCAGAAAGACATATCAAAGAATCTCTACTTTCAAACCCATAAATATTCTTTGCAGCTCAGTAAATCATTATAACATTATACTATCATTAATTTCATAACAAACTTATCATTCATATTAGAATTTTAAAAGGCAGTAATTTCAATTCAGTCTATCAACACAAAAAATCGTGTATTGGTATTTTCCTGTATTACAAAAAGGTCAAGTAATCTGATCTTCAAAGCTTTTCACTACCTGTATCATGCTGTATGATAGCTTTAAAAAAAGACTTAAATTAAACTTTTACGACACATGACTTTTACATTTACGGAGGTAAAGAATTTAATATGTATAAAAGTGGTTTAGTAAGACACATGACTTTTACGGAGGTAAAGAATTTAATATGTATAAAAGTGGTTTGGTAAGACATCTGATTCATTAAAAGATTTTGTACAAGCCCGTGGAGATATTATCGTAACTTCAAACGTTTGTATATCTAACACAAGGTGTACAGCATAGATATGATAAACTACTAAATCTCCGCTAAGGTCGTGAACTTTGTATCATAAAACCGTTTATATGTCTCTCATTGTGGCCCAGTTTTATATTTGGTCACATTTTCTTCAATGTTTTTAATATTTTATTATTTACAATATTAATATGACTGATAAAAAAATTAATTGCTTAAAAGGTTGGGCACCTTTTTATTTTCATAAGGATTAAGTGTCCATAACTTTACAATGTAATAATTTCCCCAAAAAGAATAAATTCTTTGTAGCAACTTATTTTTCTTGATTGGACAATTCTTGGTGTTCTTCATACAGTAGGTATCTTGTAAGGACTGATTTAAATATTAAGACTAAGAGTGAACATGGTGAAGAAAGAATACTTCTTATTTCTTCTAGTCAGTATAATATGTATACACAACACAGCCTCCAGCACATGGTGGCCTTGTGGCAGTCACCGGGTTAAACCAAAGACTTTAATAATGCCATAATTAATACGGTTTTACCTGCTTAGTCTACAGAAGATTTTGATTGATTGATTGTTGGTTTCTTTTTAAAGTCCAGTGGCAGAATTTTTAGATTGGGGCTGTATGTTTCATTGAACAATTTGTTTCAATCTATTTTAACGTCTAATGAATTTGACTATATATCCTCCAAAACTGTATGTTTCCTCCTTCTAATAACAAGAAACTGTATGAAATTGGATTGTGGAAAGCTGTGTGGATTTTCCTTTTTCAACAAATACATCTTTCATTTGATTTTTTTCTTATACTTTTTTCATACATGTACATCATGTACGTCTTATGCAGGAATGCAATTATGTACTGAGTAACAAACAATCAACTGTTCATTTAGAGATTATTAATATTAATTAAGACATGGATTATTTAATTGACAAGGTAATTAAATTATTACCTTGGGGCATAATAAACATTCACGTGTTTTCTTATAAACAATAGCACCTGGATTGGATTAATTACTTTCCCAATACACAAATTCTTTCGTAATACATCTGTTTATTTAATTGTTAATCTGCAATTAACAGAGTCGACTTGTTTATAATTAATCGTTGATAAACACCGCCACCCGCATAGCAAAATATAAAACTACACACAACACACTTGACAGAAATATACACCAGGTGATTGGGGTACACAGGTAAAAACCTACCTGTAATATATTGCCCTCTGCGCTGACCGTCGATCCTGCTGCACTAAAATGCCCTGCAATCCTTTCTATTTCTGTTTTATACTCTCCATTCTTTGTAATTTTGTGCATCACTATTTCTAATACGGCCTTTTCTTTACAATAAACCAACGACCACAGAACATTTATTATCAATACACTTCCAAATATCATCGTGAAATCCTTTCCTTCTTTCGCCGAGACATATTTCTGGTGTTAAATCCCAATCACTAAAAAAATCAAACGTAAAATGTTGGAAATGAAAACTTTTACAACTATTCTACTCCACAGCTAAAGGTTATGGCGGCATGCATCAAAGAGTTTCAGTATATACCACGTGACTGACAGTGTTTTCCCCGCCCACAAAGTTATTTTTATCACATAGTTTTCCTGGACGGCCGCTTTAATGAATATAGAAAAGGCTTTCGTTGACGTCCGCTATAACCTAACCATGTAATATAATATAGACTTTTTTAAAACTATATATATAATGAAGTGTTGATAGTCTTGACAAAAAAATACACATGTATTACAAATGAAAAGTTATTTTAAACGAATTGAATAACTGATTGCCGTTTTAGAAAAAGGTAAATAAATGATCACATAGAATACATTTCATTATAATGTCACTTGAATATTTGTTTTTATCAAAATCCTACGAATAACATTTTTAATAATTATATATTAGAATGAAAGAAGTTGAACCATTTACATCCCACCGAAAAAAAATTACAAATTATACCTCTGGAAATTCAGAAGAATTAATTAAGACTCTACAAAGTAACATTGCGTTTAGGTTCTATTCTTATAATAAAAGAAAAAAGATATAATGACCATTTGTATTGTTTTCAGTGTGTAAGTATTATCATGCTGCTTCATTGGTTTAAATATTTCAGAAAAGATTGATTCACAGTGGCAAATATTTCATCCTATAATAGATTGACAATTTATGCAGTAAGAATGCTCTGTGAAGTCGGACAAACCGGGATAAATTGAGGACTATTTTCGACAGTTACTATGAACTAATGGTATTATAGAAAGGAGTCCGTCTTTTTTGCAAAAGATCACCAACTGACCATTTATATAGTTTTTTACGGCAAATACATAGTTTATAATTTTCATATTTTACACACCGGCGTGAATCTTGAGAATTGAGAAGAACGAAACACGAAATAAAACATAGAACTGTTATCAAAAATAGTTCATAAATCATTGAAAAATTACAGGTGGTCCACATATACCTAAAACGAAACATTGCGCAGATTTTTCAAACACGCATATATATTTTGAGTTATGTTTTACATATTCTCTGAATACGTATTTTGATATCTTAATAGATTTTTCAATTACAAGAACATTAACTGTATGCTCTGATTAAACTTATATAGCATGTATAATCTTACCCTTGCAGATCTTTGATCACACATTTGAATTCATTAAAAATGCATTAAGTGGTTTTCAAAAAGGATATATAACACATAAACGCGTAAAATAAGAGATTAAATTTTCAAATTATCCACTTCGACACAAAATACATTAATGTTTAAGATACAGGATCTATATAATGCATATGTATAAAACCCATTTACTATTTAATAGGTGCATCAAAACACAGAGGTGTTGTTGGTGTGTTTGTAAAAGAGGGACGAAAGATACCAAAGGGACAGTCAAACTCGTAAATCTAAAACAAACTGACAACGTCATGGCTAAAAATGAAAAAGACAAACAGAAAAACAATACTACACATGACACAACATAGAAAACTAAAGAATAAACAACACGAACCCCTCCAAAAACTAGGGGTGATTTATGGTGCTCCGGAAGGGTAAGCAGATCCTGCGATAGACATCATCAAACCTACTGTAATCCTTCAAACAAAATAATTCATGTTCATAAATATACCAATAACTTTATTTCTTCTACGCTATGCAAACGCATCAACATACGAGGAGAAAAGCAGCCAACACCAAGAACCAAGAACAGAAATAAGCCAACACTATGAACAAAAAGAAGCCAACACTATGAACAAAAAGAAGCCAACACTATAAACAAAATGAAACCAACACCATGAACAAAAAGAAGCCAACACCATGAACAAAAAGAAGCCAACAACATGAACAAAAAGAAGCCAAGACCATAAACAAAGCTAAGCCAAGACTATCAACAAAAATAAGCCAAGACCATGAACAATGAGAAGCCAACACCATGGCAAAAAGCAGATAACACAATGGCCACATTCCAACAATACCATGGCCAAACACGTACGACACCATGACCAAATGTAGACTACGAAATGGCCGAACACGGACAACACAATGGTCAATAATGGATAACACAATGACCAAATGTAGACAACACAATGACCAAATGTAGACAACACAATGGCCAAACATGGATAACACAATCACCAAATGCAGACAACACAATGGCCAATCACAATAACCAAGTGCAGACAAGACAAAAGCCAAATGTAGACAACACAATAACCAAATGCAGACAAGACTGGCCAAACACAGACAACACAATAACCAAATGCAGACAACACAATAACCAAATGCAGACAACACAATGGCCAATCACGGACAACACAATAACCAAATGCAGACAAGACAATAGTTTAAACATATTTTATTGTTCAAAACAAATGGATTAGACACAAGTTTTCCAACTTAGTTCCGTCTTCTCCATAATATACATGAATATACATTATATTTATATAGCACATTACATAAATTTGTATTTTTCTAATAAGCATGAAGGCATGAAAAATAATTAAATAAATCAAAACTATTGTTACTATAACATTTATACACAAAGAATAATAGAAACGGCTCAATGGATATCAAACGTTCTTCTTTTAAATAATCAAACACACCCAAACGATTAGTCTAAAGGGAAAACACCTACTGTTATTAGTGTGTGTTTTAAATGACTTTCTATAATATTTACCTGTATAAGTTGTAAAAGTAACATGCAATATTGTGAATATATATAATTGTGATACGGACATTAAATTCTGCCGTTAAAAATGCGGATAAAAGGATGACAAGAACAAAGATTTAATGTAAGTATCGTTTTTGTTTTAACTTCAATATGAGGCGAAACATTATGTTACCGTTATGAACAATAAATCAATCATTCGAACAATGCATCGTCTGTACTTAGACTAGTAAATAAAACAATAACCAGCAAGTGAGAAACGTTGAGTTTCTTTTATATATTTATGTACTGCAGAAAATATTACAAAATTGTCTTTTGTATCTAAGTTGTCATTACCAAACAATAACAAATCAATTGTAACAGGAATGTCCAAGTGGGTCAGTTCAGTAAGCATAACATTTCTTTGCGATGCAAAGTTATTACAATATAATAAATAGTGTTCAACACTTTCACTAGTGTACCCACATGCACAATATGCATCATGTACTAAGTTGGCCTTGTTTAAATCTGCGCTCAGTGCACTGCACTTGTTGCGTAGCCTTGCATGTAATACAGATAGCAGTCTATCTCCATAAAAATAGTACCTAGGAGGTTTTACATTATGAAAATACAGTTGTTGCAATTGTAACTTGAAAGAAAAGAATGTAGGAATTTGACGAATATGCAAATCTAATTCATTCCACAATGTAATAGAAGAAGGAAAAAAAAAAAGACTGTTGATAAACTGATAGACGATTCAATGGTATATTAATGTTATGTCTATTTCGAAGGTTATAATTATTAGTATCTGATACATACGGAGGAACCAATTCTTGCAAATAATCCGGTGTTTGATTATTTACAATTTTATAAAACATGGTCAGTTTTTTAACTTCCCTTCTGACACTTAATTTCTCCCATCCCGTCTCTCTATAAATAGAGTTGATACTAGCATAACATGGTAAACCGGTAACTATACGTGCAGCTTCAATCTGAATCTTTTCTAACCTTTCGGAATTAATTTGCCCACAGTTGTCCCAAACTTCAGATGAATATTCCAAAATAGGACGAATAAAAATCATATAAATCTTTTCAAGATATTCCCTTTTTAGTCTAAATTTTAGTTTCCTCAGTACATTTACTTGTTTTGACGTCTTCTCTATCAGTTTATCAACATGTTTATTCCATTTACAGTCACTACTAAAAATAATACCTAAATGTTTATGTATATCTACAGGAGCTATTGAGACTCCACCAAAATCAAAAGTAAGGACGTTCTGCATATTCCTAGTATTAAAAATCATAATATCTGTTTTATTAGGATTAAATTTTAGCATCCACTTCTCAGACCAATTTTGTAAATTATCTAAATCAATATTTATTAAAGTGTTGAGACTTGTAACATCGGGTGCAGTATGGCCAATAGATGTGTCATCAGCAAAAAGTCTACTGAACCCACTTAGATCATCTGCAATGTCATTTATGAAAATCAAAAATAATAATGGACCAAGTACCGACCCCTGGGGCACACCAGCTCTTAAACAGCCCAATGTGGATAGTGAATCTTTCATAACCACTCTTTGAGACCGTCCCGATAAGTAACTTTTCAACCAACATAATAAATCCCCTTTAATGCCATATTTTTCTAGCTTATATAAAAGACCTTTGATCCAAACTGTATCAAAAGCTTTACTTATGTCCACAAATGTTATACTAGTAAGTTGTTTGTCGTTTAGTGACTTTAACATATGGTTATACAACTCAATCAATTGATGGGTTGTGGAATATCCAGGAATGAATCCTGATTGAAACTTGTATAATAGATTATGTGAATGCAAATGATTAAAAATATTTTTAAAAACTATTTTTTCCAGAAGTTTGCTCACACAAGATAATAAAGAGACAGGTCTATAATTTGAGGGCAAAGATTTATCACCGCTTTTAAATAATGAAATAACATGTGCAATTTTCCACTGGTTTGGGAATATTTTATCACGTAATGACCTATTGAATAATAAACATAATGGTTTTGAAATTTGATTTCTGACAGCAAGTAACATTCTGTTGCTTATAATATCAGGCCCCACCGCTTTTTCAACATCAAGTGTGGAAATCATATCGTGCACGTCTTGTTCACTAACTACAATCGATGACAGGAAATCAGCACAACGATCGTTAAAAGCCGGTAAATCCTTATCTGGATTCTCCAAATTAGCTATAGAACAGAAATATTTATTCAAAATTTCAGACTTTTCAGAGCTCTCATATGCCAAATTATAATTTTGATTCGGATCCTTCAAAGGTGGTACGTCATGAACAGGCCTGTCGCTTTTAATGTGCATATTAATAATCTTCCAATACTGTTTCGGATTCGCTTGTTTGATTTCATCTAAATTTTCATTTAAACTGGCGTAAAAGTGTTTTTTAGCCTGCTTTTTCATGTTATTTACTTTGTTTCGCTGTTTCTTAAACTTAAGTTCAGCGAAAGATGATTTCAAACGTAGAAATAATTTACGAAATCTGTCGCGCTTGCGCATTTCACGACGCAAGTTAGAATTATACCAAATTTTGTCATCACATCGCACTACAATTTCTCGTGTAGGTATACACTCTGATGCTATGTCAAGGAGTGAATTAGTGAAATTAGTGCAAGCAACATTCATGTTATCTGCGTCAGAAATCAAATGCTCCCAATTGGTCCTTGATACCTTTTGATTCATGAGGTCAAAATCCCCATTTTTATAATCCCAAATCTTCCGCTTATAAGTACGACTACTAGTAAATCCGCAATTAATTGTGACATATGTTCCATCGTGATCACTGATCTCTCTATCAATAGGTACCGTGTCTTTATCGACAACAGGTATCGAATCTGTCACTAAAATAGGATCAAGCAACGAAGTGTTACCTGTACGTGTATCAAAGTGCGTCGGCTTATCTATAATGTTAATGAGACCGTTAATGAAAAAAATATCTCTTATATTTGACGATATATCTGACATGAAATTTTTGTTCAGATCACCCAAACAAATTATGTGCTAGCGTGTATTTATTCATGATTGAATAAATACTGATATGATTTTGTAATTTATATTTTATTTCCTATTTGAATTTACTTTAAATAAAGATGATTTTATTCCTAATGCATATTTGTGTTTTCGTTTTCAAATAGATTAATTACGGATTGTAATTAATTATGAGTGGTACTATTCGTATTTTATATTTACGGACTTTGACGATTGACTAGTTTGGCCTTGATTGTTACTCACTTCTACTATTCTGATGGTCAGTGTTTAACGCTTGATTTGACCGCACACTTTCTGCTATTTCATTGGTTATATATCTTTTGGCGGTTTATTTATATTAAGTCTTTATTCAATTGTGGATTGATGTTCAAACCGAACAGACGTTTCATATACTTTATTTGCTGTTTCCTATTTTGTATCATTTGTATTGGAGGAATTCCACGATTGTTTCAGGTCAGTTTGCCTACTTATCTCTTTAGATATTCTGTCTTTATCTTACTTTCATTGTAATTTTATTACCGGATTAATCAGTATTTCACGCATGAGTAACTTTCCATTTTAGCATGAATTCGTAGTAAGAATGTGTATCGTGTGATTGGTGAATGAATGTTGTAAACTATTTAAAAGGTTAACGTAACTTTTATAACAGGCACATTATTGATTTACATTTGAGCTACATAATTTAAGCCTGAGAATAAATAGTGTAAATATTAACGTATTGAATGCCGCATATTTGAGCAGAATGAGTCCGAGAGTAAATGAGTAAAAGGTTAACTTGATAAATACTTTTCAGAGTCTTTATAATATTTTTGTCTCCGATTGATAGATTTTAAGTACTATATAAGTCTGTGCATAGTAACTATAATTTAGTATTTGTTATACAGGTATTTGACAGAGTTCTGCATATGATGTAGATACCCGTAGAGGCATAACCTTTGTACCTCATACGAGGTAAGAATGAGTGTTCATTTGTAGTTGCTTATTATTTTATTAGCTTAGTTATTTTGCTTTGTTTAGCTTAGCTTATATTTATTAATTAACTGCTTGTTGCTATTTGCTTAATTAATGCTTATTGTGCTTAGACTGTTTGTTTATAGTTTTAACGGCTAATTCGTATATTATAATGTTTTGCTAAATGAGAAACTATATTTCTATTTTGCTTTTCTGACAAGTTAAATTCTGTTTCGAACGTCACAGAAAGTTATATTTTGATGAGATAAGGTTTAATTACACATTTTGTTAATTTCATAAACTGTGACGTATTTTACAGTCAATTGGTTAATTTTTGTGAGTACACATATTACGTAAATTTATCAGATTGATATAATACATGTTTTAAGAGAATTGATTTATATACGTTGTTATTTAATGTAATATTATTTTACAGGGTTTCTTTTGATGCTTCATTGATTAATAAAACTATCCAGAACCCTATACATAGTCAACTATTATTTACGCCCAGATAGTGCGACTACATTTTGGCGCCCACGTTATTTGGAGGATAGTGAAGGATTCACGACTAAACATCTAGATAGGAAAGATCAGAAAAGGATCCGTTGGCTCCGACCGGAATATTCCAAGTGAGAGAAATAGTGAACCGTAGCTCCGGCCGGCGTATTCTAGAATTCGAAACCGAGTTTGGCCATTGTTGACATTTCGATTTCCGGTACTCGAGTACGAAAACAACACATGGAAATTTGTGCACAAGTTCAAGAAAGGACCTGATATTTTGTGTTTATTCTTGTATTTGTAAGTTACTTTTCATTTATAATTGATTCATATGTATGTTGACTACATGACTATTGGTATTGAGTAGTGATTTATTCAGAATTTATTGAGAAATTTGAAAATATTGTCTTTGAAAATTTCGACGATTTTTCATTTGTAACTGTACTGATTTTTTTAAACATAGATTAGAGACACTAGAATAGGTGACACTTGTCAATCATTGAAGGTTCATGTTGAACATCATTTGGTGTTGATTGATTACATGTACATGTATGTTTACACTTAGTTATACATTGATACTTGACCACCGGACCACAACCCCCACCCCCCTTCGAGGTCAAACTGGGTCAACACAGGTCAAGGTCAACCGGAAGTACATACACATCCTGTATAAACATAAACATTGTGATAACCTACCATTGATTGATTGTTTGAAAGTTTTAGATTGAATTTTCAAGCCACTGATTTGCAAATTAACAATAGTTTGCAATTTATTAAATGGTATCACAAACAATGGTTGTTTTTGGTAATTGTGCATACACGCATACACTTTTGTGAGATAAAGCCTTACACATAGAGACTTTGCGTACACATTTACACTTGAACATAGCATACACGCATTACATTTATGTGATTTTTTTTTTCTCATTTATACTTTACCACATGAGTTGCAATTTTGCGCAACATTTATATGAATATGTAGTTTGGATGCGATGTTAGTTACATTTACATAAGAATTATAAGACATTGTGATTAGTACTTATATTGACTTAGCTGTCTAGTTTGTGAAATATTGTTGATTTTTACATAGAATTTTCAGCACAGACTTAGAAAATTTTGATATTGGTATATAATTTTTTTAATTACTGACATAGGTGATAAATAAGGTGGATATTGATAAACTTAGTGCGAATCTTGGTGTATGATAGAGTTATAGTGCATGTTATATAGGTGATACCATTCCTTATACCTTTGCATGTGAACCCATCCATATCTCTGCACACATACCTACTAACACCTGTACACTAACACTTGAGTGAGGTTAAGTTTGTTGTCTGTACTATCAGTTACTATCTTTGATACTTGTTTCTGTCAGCTATACAGTTACTCTTAGGTTAGTGCGAGTGATCTTCACTACTACCTGATCTCTGATATTTCTGTACTTAGAGTATTTCTATCCCAGACTGATCATTGGTATTGAGTTTAGACTTTGACTTGAGCATATTATAGTTATACAGTACATGTAGTATATTGGATATTGGATATATATATATATTATACGTAGTTTTTCGTACCTTTTGATACGCTGATTATTCGACCGTTACAGTTACACTCGGATATTGTGTACGCGCATTTTTTTCCTGTATTGCCAGCTAGATTTTGATTTTGTTCTGGACTTTCACACTGGAATTTCTATTCAACATGGCTAACAAGTTCAAGGAAGAAGAACATATACAAACACCATTAATGGAGATAACAACCTTGCTAGATATAGAGTGTGCAGATGGACAACAGTTACCATACCTTGGCTATACTGAAACTTGCGTACAGATACCAGGTCACCATCAGGATTACCCATGTATACTTTTAGTTATACCAGACAGTAGATACAACAAACAGGTACCACTACTATTAGGAACAAACACTCTTTCAACCATCATAGATACACTTAAGGTAAGTATAGGAGCTAGATTTTTACAGGAAAGCAGCTTGACTACACCATGGTACCTAGCGTTAAGATGCATCATACTTAGAGAGAAACAACTTACAAAGAACAGCAACCGTCTTGGAATTATCAGAAGTGGAGAAATCAAGTCTGTAACAGTACCACCAAATTCATACATCACATTAACCGGCTACTTAGACAAAGAAATACCATACCATGATTCACCAGCAATGTTACAGTCGTCTTTACTTGCAAAGAATCACGAGGACTTAGACATTGAACCAACATTAATCAGCTACCAACACAAAAAGAATGGAGCGGTGAAGATACGCATTTCAAACATAATATACTAAATTAGTCCTACTTATCTCTTTAGATATTCTGTCTTTATCTTACAATGAAAGTAAGATAAAGACAGAATATCTAAAGAGATAAGTAGGCAAACTGACCTGAAACAATCGTGGAATTCCTCCAATACAAATGATACAAAATAGGAAACAGCAAATAAAGTATATGAAACGTCTGTTCGGTTTGAACATCAATCCACAATTGAATAAAGACTTAATATAAATAAACCGCCAAAAGATATATAACCAATGAAATAGCAGAAAGTGTGCGGTCAAATCAAGCGTTAAACACTGACCATCAGAATAGTAGAAGTGAGTAACAATCAAGGCCAAACTAGTCAATCGTCAAAGTCCGTAAATATAAAATACGAATAGTACCACTCATAATTAATTACAATCCGTAATTAATCTATTTGAAAACGAAAACACAAATATGCATTAGGAATAAAATCATCTTTATTTAAAGTAAATTCAAATAGGAAATAAAATATAAATTACAAAATCATATCAGTATTTATTCAATCATGAATAAATACACGCTAGCACAATTATACTATTATTTTCATCTAAGGCCCTTTTCAACATCATATCAAAATATTGCCAGAAACAAACTGAAGACTGTCGCTCTGATCTATAATTTATATTAATCAGTATTGATCGAAGTTTCGTTTTTAATTCGAACCACATACTTTCTACTTCATCATGTTCTAAATCAACACGACGAACAATATTAATTAAACTTTTATAATACATAATTATGCCTCCGCCGTTGGCATTCCGGTCTTTTCGAACTGGTTTCTCAAAACCAAATAATGATAAATCGAAATCAGTAACGTTAACATCTAAATGTGATTCGGTAAAAAATACTATATCGAAATCTTCAATTATGTCAGTAATATAATTCAGTTTGTTTCTTAGGCTTCTAATATTACCGTGGAAAATTGACAATGTTTTTTCGGGCGGGTCTGGTGTGCCTCCTGGACCAGGATTACTTTCTATATCGCCACATATTAACAATAAGCTATATAACAACATATAAAATGATACGATATCAGAAAATGATTTGTATTTACTTAGTATCCACAACTTACATTTCTCCAAATTTACACATATTTCAAAAAGTACATCAATAAAACTAACAGTATGTTTAATAACTGTTTTTACACAACCAGAACTCAGTTTGCAATAAAACAGTCCTATTGATATTCTGTGTGCAACAATATCACTACCCATTGTCGAATACAAAGTATTCTAGTATTAAAAAATAGGACCGTTTTAAGACATTTAAAGAATACAAACAATAGCACTTCGAATGATCAAAATTGAGTTTTTCAACGGCATTACATGCTGTAACAATTATGTACAAATTGAGGTATAACAACGTAAAAGTTGTACACATTGAAAAAAAAAAAGGGGGGTGATGGTTGCGAAATTGAACGAGAGAAGTTTGTAATAATCTGATAAATATCATTTCTATTGATGAGATAAACAAAAGTTATATATGTATTATTGATGTTCAGGTGCAAAGAACAAAAATTATTGTATTATCAATTACTATTGTCGATAAAATGAATAAGAGGCGGAGTCTAGTAAGGTTTGATATTAAGTCCATATGTTATTTACTTCTAGTCACGCTAGAGTAAGCATGACACTTGAGTGTTAATTAAACAACACAAAATAATTTGTATATAGGTTTTGAAACTGAGAACTCTACTCATACATTTACCACAGTATTTACACACTCAACAGTGTATGTAAACAGAAGCACGTGCTATGTCATATAATAACAATAACAAAACACAGGATAATACAGTTCAAAACGACAAGAAAAAAATAAAAAAATAATAAGACAAATTCGTATGAATTTGCTAAATACAACCCAATATTATACAGAATTTGTCAGTACAAGAATATTAAACTTGGTGGAAACGGAATGTCTAATCCTCATCTTGGCTATCACCCTCAAGGACTTCCCCACCGAGTTTATATATGTCTTGTCTAGATTTTATCTTTTTCGGGCTGGATACATCAGTTTTCTTAACAAATATTGTGCCGTCATGTGTCCAGAATGAATGTATCTATAAGACAATAGCCAAACACAGATATCACAATAACCAAATGCAAACAAGACAACGGCCAATTATGGATAACACAATGATCAAATACAGACAACACAATGGCCAAACACAAACAAAACAATGACCAAACGCAAACAACGCCATTACCAAATATGGACACAACCAGTTCCAAATGCAGACGGCACTATTGACAAATGCTGACAACACAAGCAGACAACATCATGACCAAATTCAGACAACACTATGACCAGTCAAAAATAACATAGTGACCAAACGCAGACAACACCATGACAAAATACAGACAACATCATGACCATATGCAGACAACACCATGACCATACACAGACAACACAGTGACCAAAAGCAGATAAAACCATGACCAAATGCAAAAAACATCATGACCGAATGCAGACAACACCATGACCAGACAAAGACAACACAGTGACTAAAAGCAGACAACACCATGACCGAATGCAGAAAACATTATAATGACTAAAAGCATATCCATACCGTTTATATCGTGTTTATACTATAAACAGTTAACATGTTGGATGTAGACCAATTGAAATTTAAGTCTGGTGAAATGTTAGTAGGAACTGGTTTTGAAGAGCCTTCTGTTACTACCAGTACTCTGACTTATAGCTACTTTGCGCTTTTGCTCTGTTTGGTGTTTTTTAACCTATGTTGTGTGCTTCGTCGGATTTGACGAGTCCAGCCTTTTCACCTAGTTTAAAGGTGGTCTGCTTGTGTGATAAATGCTCCGTTATTCGTGAAAACAAGTTCCTTCTTCTGTTTATGTGACCATCTTGAATATTTATTGACCTCTCACAATACTGCTGATATTAAAAATATTTTATGATGTCTACAAGTGTGGACACAGATCAGTGTGGATAGTATGTTTGGATGTTTGACATTGTTTTGTATGCCAAAAGAAGTTCTATGTTTTTCCCCATATTATTAACTGTGTTGCACAATATGACAATCAACCTGGGCATTAGGAGAGTTGTTTATTTAATATTTAATTTTTTTTATGTTCAAAACCGGCATGTAAGAGACATTAATTGTCAAATGATTATGATAGAATATGTTCCACATCTTTGATTTTGGATATATTTTGAAGCTAGGAGAGGAACAGGTTCATTTTTTCATGATGTGATTTTTTTTAATGTGGGAGATGGTATCTGAGAACATGTATTTGCTTACTATTTGTATGGTTCAATTTATATTACTAGTACTTTGTGGAGGATCATCATGATCATAAGTAAAAGATTTCGTTTGAATGTCGAAATTGTTTTTCAGATTAGAAGACATTTAATTGTTTTAGGAATTAATTTACTCAGTTTAGAAGGCAATAGTAATGACAATGCCTGACATGATGATTGGGGCTAGATGAGATAGAGAGTAAACTTCTGTGTTATTTTATATTAATTATTTGAAAATATTTCCTCCAAAGCAGGTCAAAGCAACAAAATAAAATTGGCCAGAATGAAAATGATATCATCAAAAGAACCTTTGTTAGCATGCTTCAAAGACTCACAAATATAACTGCTACAGAAGTCACAGAAGTCATCTGATAAAATTTCAAGTGGATATTAACATCTACTTTATATGTCAAAAGATCTAAAAAGTTATAGTATTCAATATGAACTAGAGGCTCTTAAGAGCCTGTGTCGCTCACCTTGGTTTATGTGAATATTAAACAAAGGAAGCAGATGGATTCATGACAAAATTGTGTTTTGGTGATGGTGATGTGTTTGTAAATCTTACTGCAATAAACTGTCTTGCTGCTTACAATTATCTCTATCTATAATGAACTTGGCCCAGTAGTTTCAGTGGAAAATGTTAATAAAAATTTACCAATTTTATGAAAAGTGTTAAAAATTGACTATAAAGGACAATTACTCCTTAGGGGGTCAATTGACCATTTTGGTTATGTTGACTTATTTGTCAATCCTACTTTGCTGAACATTATTGATGTTTACAGTTTATCTCTATCTATAATAATATTCAAGATAATAACAAAAAACAGCAAAATTTCCTTAAAATTACCAATTCAGGGGCAGCAACCCAACAAAGGGTTGTCCGATTCGTCTGAAAATATCAGGGCAGATAGATCTTGACCTGATAAACAATTAAACCCCTGTCAGATTTGCTCTAAATGTTTTGGTTTTTGAGTTATAAGCCAAAAACTGCATTTTACCCCTATGTTATATTTTTAGCCATGGCGGCCATCTTGGTTGGTTGACCGATTCACGCCACACATTTTTTAAACTAGATACCCCAATAATGATTGTGGCCAAGTTTGGATTAATTTGGCCCAAAAGTGTCAGAGGAGAAGATTTTTGTAAAAGATAACTTAGATTTACGAAAAATGGTAAAAAAATGACTATAAAGGGCAATAACTCCTAAAGGGGTCAACTGACCATTTCAGTCATGTTGACTTATTTGTTAATCTTACTTTGATGAACATTATTGCTGTTTACAGTTTATCTCTATCTATAATAATATTCAAGATAATAACCAAAAACAGCAAAATTTCCTTAAAATTACCAATTCAGGGGCAGCAACCCAACAAAGGGTTGTCTGATTCGTCTGAAAATTTCAGGGCAGATAGATCTTGACCTGATAAACAATTAAACCCCATGTCAGATTTGCTCTAAATGCTTTGGTTTTTGAGTTAAAAGCCAAAATCTGCATTTTACCCCTATGTTCTATTTTTAGCCGTGGCGGCCATCTTGGTTTGTTGACCGGGTCACGCCACACATTTTTTAAACTAGATACTCCAATTATGATTGTGGCCAAGTTTGGTTTAATTTGGCCCAGTAGTTTCAGAGGAGAAGATTTTTCTAAAAGCTAACGACGACGGACGACGACGACGACGGACGACGGACGACGACGACGGACGCCGGACGCCAAGTGATGGGAAAAGCTCACTTGGCCCTTCGGGCCAGGTGAGCTAAAAAGGTATTTCAAAAATATTCTCTTTTCAATTCATTTTGTGATATGGATACAAATATATGTAATATCAATACAGTAAGGCAGTTTTGTTGTGATATGAAAGTGTTTTGTAGTAATTAACAATTGCTGTAAAATTTGTAATTCACAAAAATTAAGAAATAAACAAATGAATGATAAATTTTGAACATGTACAATGAAATACAGTTTTAGATTTTTTTCAACATACTGGATGACCATTTACAATCAGGACTAATGTGTCATGTAGGCAGTAAAGATGCATAAAAGACAGTGTAACATAACAATCAGGCATCATATTGCTAGTAGAGAGATGTAAAGACAGTTCTAGTATGATGTCTACAAGAAACCTGAACGGGATGTGATTTCTTATAGTGATAAACTGGTTTAACTCCACCATCATGTTGTACCCTGATCATAAAAATGAAATTTGAAATGGAGCATGTGTCAAAGAGACAATTACAAACCGACTAAAGAGCAAATAACAGCCGAAGGTCTTCAACGATTGGAGAAATCCCGCACCCAGGGGTGGTCCTCAGCTGCCTCCCAAATAAAATTGTGTACTATCTCAGTGAAAATGGACAATTCATTTCCAACAGACAAACAATGTAGACAATCAGTACAATATTCATTATCCTCAATCAAATACAATGGTTTACAAAATACCGAAGATCTTTTCCCTAAAGACTATTTAAATAATAGATGTGCTTTTAAAGCCCATGAACTTTAAGTATGAACGAAAGAGAAATTTGGCATGATTGCCAATGAGATAACTATCAACCAGAGACCAAATAGAGTGGATGTAAACAGTTATAGAGCACTACAGGGTATTCAACAACTAGCTTTGTCTTATATTAAATCTATCTAATTGACAATCCAATTTAAAAGATAGATTTCGCTTGTATATCTATTACTAGTACATATGAGTCATATAAAAACATCGATTCGACCATCTTTTCGGTCGCAGAACCAACATTTTTTAAAAGAGTGTTTTAGGCTCAGCAGGGGAGAAGAGGGGAGTCCAGCTCAAATACAATTTAAAAAAAACAAGGAACACAACGCCCCATATCAACGCACCTTTTGAACACAACGCCCCATAACAGCGCACCTTTTGAACCCGCCAGCGCAAAGTGCTAAAACATAAATTTCCAAAAAAAATCATAGAAAAAGACTGCCCTAGCCTCTCTCTTTGGAACACATCAGTACGTAGTTTATATGGCTAAACTAAAATTCAAATTGAAAGAGTCGGTATTGCTTTGTTTCATAAAAAAGAATAGCCAACGTAGATACAATATCTTGTCATAGGAAGTGATGAATCCTACTTTGAAAAGAATCATTTTGATTAATAAAAAAAATCTCTGAAACTGACATAAACAAATTATCGGCATTCATATGGGAACAAAATGTGCCCCTCTTCTTGCCGACTTGTTCCTTTATTCTTATGAGTCCTTCGGTGCAAAACTGTAGATGGATCGGCGGACCAGTTTAGCTACAGTGCAGGCGATTTGGTGTCACGATATATCAGTACAATGGGTTCGAATCCCGGCGAGGGAAGGAAACAAAATTTTCGAAAGCAAATTTACAGATCTAACACGAGTTGTATATATATAATAATGTACACAGCCATGCATGGATCACCATCACTGCTGGTGATCCGATGGATAAATCTGTTGTAGAGTTGTCACTGGCTCAGACGTACTTGTAAGTATAATTATTTTCTGTGACTGTATCTTACATTAATTTGTAGGATCCTGTCCTATAGATAATTTAGCTGATCTGTAAAAATAACATCTTCATGCCTTATATATCATTTACTGTAGTACGACACTAGATTAAAACTGACGTGGAAAGGTAACACCGGCCACCGAACGCTTAATTTTTTATGAAGCCCAGGTGGTCGTGTGGTGTAGCAGGACGGCTACAGTGCAGGCGATTTGGTGTCACGATATCTCAGTAGCATTGGTTCGAATCCCGGCGAGGGAAATTTACTGATCTAACATTTAACCCAACAATGTCTAAACATCAACCCAACAATATTAGATCTGTAAATTTGATTTGGCAAAATTTTGGTTCTTCCCTCGTCGGGATACGAACCCATGCTACTGAGATGTCGTGACACTAAATCGCCTGCACTGTAGCCGTCCCGCTATAGATTGGACTACAAGCTATAATGGGACCCAAAAAATACTAGTGTAAAACAATTCAAACGGGAAAACCAACAAACGAGAAATGAGAAACGCTTATGAACCACATCAACAAACGACAATTAATGAACATTACATTCTTTACCTAGAACAGTTTAAATAATTGCAGCGGGTTCACTTTTTAATGGTACCAAACCTTCACCCTTATTTGAAACAATAGTGTAACATCACAACATCGAAAGACTTACTATAAAATATCAATTGATATTGTCTTTACTTCAATCCTGTTCCCTTTTCACGAATGTGATCTACCGAATTAGACTATTTACCAATTTTGTAATAACATAAGCAAGACGACGGGTGCCATATTTAGAGCAGGATCTGCGTACCCTTCCGGAGCATCTGAGATCATCTCCAGTTTTGGATGAGTTCGTGTTGCTCAGTCTTTAGATTTCTATGCTGTGTTTTATGTACAATTATTTGTCTGTTTGTCTTTCTTTTTTAGAAATGGCGTTGTCAGCTTATTTACGATCTATGAGTTTGAATCACAGGCACTTGTCTCAGAAAAAAAATTCCTATATACCTTGTTATAATAAGGTATATAGGAAAAAAAAATTCTGAGACAAGTGCCTGTGGTTTGAATGTCCCTCTTGTATTTTTTGTCCCTCTTTTGTATGACTTGCTGCAAATCCAAGAACAAGACCAACCTTAAGAACGTTAACGTTTCATACGTAAAACAATCGACTCGTGTGTCGGATTATCAACAGCTTAGCTATATGAATAAGATCATGTAATACCAATGTGTTTTGCAAATAACTTGTGTTGTTTGACGCCTTCCAATTAATTGATTTGATGAAATTAAAGGTTTAACATATTATAGATCAAAGACATACAGTTGAAATGAATGTGTGTTCTCTTTGATCGTAATCCGTTCTTGATTCATAAACTATGAATGACAACACTTAGGAGACCAGAATCAAACGATTCGTAAGATCGATAGTAAGTTATTGGTTACTACCCACTGCTGTGTTGAGTATTTTAGTACAAAAACACAGACCAAAATCAATTCGGAAAAAGTATTCAAGACAAGATTTCCAATTAACGCTACAGTTATAGGAAGGTACATGACAACTTTAATACGAGTAAATGTTATCAATGTTTTCCCACAGGTTAGACGAACAATAAGTTCAGGCGAAAGTAAAGAGCGAGCGCAAGCCATGACAAACTTATTTAACGTTAACGCCAAGGAACAGTAAATGTGCAATGTTACATGCGTTGGTCAAATTTTGAATATAACTTATGCTCGTTGAACTAAAATTGATTGAAAATCGGAAAAAACAAATATGCATTCATCTCTTTTTTTCTCTGCAGTTTGCATTCTTTCAAAATAGGTGAACAGGCTCCGTGATGAAGGCCTTATATTGACCTATAATGGTTTACTTTTTTTTATTGTTATTTGGATGGAGAGTTGTCTCATTGGCACTCACACCACATCTTCCTATATCTATTTGTATAGAATGCACATAACATGACCTAATCGTAATTTGTCTTTCATTCATCAAATCAGCACCTTCAAACCCCATAGTTTTAAAAAAAAAAATTGATGTTACTCAATTTCCGTTTTTATAATGTAAAAAGGCCCTGTAAAAGAATACTGGTACTAGTTACCACATAGGCCAAATTGTTGTTGAAATCAGAGAACTGTATATCTTATTTTAGATACATAATTCCTTTTTTAAAAATCCATGCAGGCTATGTTTAGCTAATAACATCACCAACATTCTTATTTTTGTTTACCCTTTACGTAGGGTGTAAGTGATAACACAGCATACGTAAATGCTAGATAAATGTTGTTCTTTTCTATCTCCTCTCACATGTTTATGCATCAAAATATATAAAGGCCGGAATAACATGAATAAGATCGTTATCCCGCCAACTACTTTGCACCAGTAGTCTTTTATTATGTTCTCATCTCAACATCTATTACTGAATAGGAAAACGTCGGCTTTGAATGGGTTTGGTTTGTAGCAAAGAGAACAATGCATTCCTGACCCGGTAGCTTAAAACAACTTGTTAAGATTGTTTGGGGAAGCCTTGAAAAAACTTGTAACCATTGTTTGTGGAAGCTGAAAAGGCTTCCCGGTTACATTCTGATTATAAATCAATACATTTCTATTCGACTTACAATGCGCCCAATTGTGTAATTCAATTATTGCAGTACTATACAATGTCTTTTGTATAACCTAACGGAGATTTTAAAGGTGAGTTCGGTACAAGATGTTAGATTACCATTCTGTTACATATTGATCTGTATGTAGATTTATCACTGTTTCAATCATACACCAAGGATCCTATATCGTAACGCATAAAACACCCGGTCTAATTTGAACATGTATATTGCTTTATTATAACTGGTATATTTTATGGTACATTCACATTATAAAAAAACTTGGATGATTTGAGCATATATTACTGTACCTCAGATTATACCGGTATCTGATTTGAGCATTGTTGTACCTAAGTTTATACCGTGTCAATTTTGAGCATGTATTGTTGTACATTAGTGTATGCTCGGTTTGATTTGAGCATGTATTGTTGTACCTCAGTTTAAACTGGGTCTGACTTGAGCATGCATTGTTGTACCTAAGTTTATACCATGTCAGTTTTGAGCATGTATTGTTGTTCATTAGTTTATGCTCGGTTTGATTTGAGCATGTGTTGTTGTACCTCAGTTTAAACTGTGTATGATTTGAGCATGCACTGTTATACCTCAGTTTATACTGGGTTTGATTTGAGCATGCATTGTTGTACCTAAGTTTATACCATGTCAGTTTTGAGCATGTATTGTTGTTCATTAGTTTATGCTCGGTTTGATTTGAGCATGTATTGTTGTACCTCAGTTTAAACTGTGTGTGATTTGAGCATGCATTGTTGTATCTCAGTTTATACTGGGTTTGATTTGAGCATGCATTGTTGTATCTCAGTTTATGCTCGGTTTAATTTGAGCATGTATTGTTGTTCATAAGTTTAAGACAAATGCTGACAACACAAGCAGACAACATCATGACCAAATTCAGACAACACTATGACCAGTCAAAAATAACATAGTGACCAAACGCAGACAACACCATGACAAAATACAGACAACATCATGACCATATGCAGACAACACCATGACCATACACAGACAACACAGTGACCAAAAGCAGATAAAACCATGACCAAATGCAAAAAACATCATGACCGAATGCAGACAACACCATGACCAGACAAAGACAACACAGTGACTAAAAGCAGACAACACCATGACCGAATGCAGAAAACATTATAATGACTAAAAGCATATCCATACCGTTTATATCGTGTTTATACTATAAACAGTTAACATGTTGGATGTAGACCAATTGAAATTTAAGTCTGGTGAAATGTTAGTAGGAACTGGTTTTGAAGAGCCTTCTGTTACTACCAGTACTCTGACTTATAGCTACTTTGCGCTTTTGCTCTGTTTGGTGTTTTTTAACCTATGTTGTGTGCTTCGTCGGATTTGACGAGTCCAGCCTTTTCACCTAGTTTAAAGGTGGTCTGCTTGTGTGATAAATGCTCCGTTATTCGTGAAAACAAGTTCCTTCTTCTGTTTATGTGACCATCTTGAATATTTATTGACCTCTCACAATACTGCTGATATTAAAAATATTTTATGATGTCTACAAGTGTGGACACAGATCAGTGTGGATAGTATGTTTGGATGTTTGACATTGTTTTGTATGCCAAAAGAAGTTCTATGTTTTTCCCCATATTATTAACTGTGTTGCACAATATGACAATCAACCTGGGCATTAGGAGAGTTGTTTATTTAATATTTAATTTTTTTTATGTTCAAAACCGGCATGTAAGAGACATTAATTGTCAAATGATTATGATAGAATATGTTCCACATCTTTGATTTTGGATATATTTTGAAGCTAGGAGAGGAACAGGTTCATTTTTTCATGATGTGATTTTTTTTAATGTGGGAGATGGTATCTGAGAACATGTATTTGCTTACTATTTGTATGGTTCAATTTATATTACTAGTACTTTGTGGAGGATCATCATGATCATAAGTAAAAGATTTCGTTTGAATGTCGAAATTGTTTTTCAGATTAGAAGACATTTAATTGTTTTAGGAATTAATTTACTCAGTTTAGAAGGCAATAGTAATGACAATGCCTGACATGATGATTGGGGCTAGATGAGATAGAGAGTAAACTTCTGTGTTATTTTATATTAATTATTTGAAAATATTTCCTCCAAAGCAGGTCAAAGCAACAAAATAAAATTGGCCAGAATGAAAATGATATCATCAAAAGAACCTTTGTTAGCATGCTTCAAAGACTCACAAATATAACTGCTACAGAAGTCACAGAAGTCATCTGATAAAATTTCAAGTGGATATTAACATCTACTTTATATGTCAAAAGATCTAAAAAGTTATAGTATTCAATATGAACTAGAGGCTCTTAAGAGCCTGTGTCGCTCACCTTGGTTTATGTGAATATTAAACAAAGGAAGCAGATGGATTCATGACAAAATTGTGTTTTGGTGATGGTGATGTGTTTGTAAATCTTACTGCAATAAACTGTCTTGCTGCTTACAATTATCTCTATCTATAATGAACTTGGCCCAGTAGTTTCAGTGGAAAATGTTAATAAAAATTTACCAATTTTATGAAAAGTGTTAAAAATTGACTATAAAGGACAATTACTCCTTAGGGGGTCAATTGACCATTTTGGTTATGTTGACTTATTTGTCAATCCTACTTTGCTGAACATTATTGATGTTTACAGTTTATCTCTATCTATAATAATATTCAAGATAATAACAAAAAACAGCAAAATTTCCTTAAAATTACCAATTCAGGGGCAGCAACCCAACAAAGGGTTGTCCGATTCGTCTGAAAATATCAGGGCAGATAGATCTTGACCTGATAAACAATTAAACCCCTGTCAGATTTGCTCTAAATGTTTTGGTTTTTGAGTTATAAGCCAAAAACTGCATTTTACCCCTATGTTATATTTTTAGCCATGGCGGCCATCTTGGTTGGTTGACCGATTCACGCCACACATTTTTTAAACTAGATACCCCAATAATGATTGTGGCCAAGTTTGGATTAATTTGGCCCAAAAGTGTCAGAGGAGAAGATTTTTGTAAAAGATAACTTAGATTTACGAAAAATGGTAAAAAAATGACTATAAAGGGCAATAACTCCTAAAGGGGTCAACTGACCATTTCAGTCATGTTGACTTATTTGTTAATCTTACTTTGATGAACATTATTGCTGTTTACAGTTTATCTCTATCTATAATAATATTCAAGATAATAACCAAAAACAGCAAAATTTCCTTAAAATTACCAATTCAGGGGCAGCAACCCAACAAAGGGTTGTCTGATTCGTCTGAAAATTTCAGGGCAGATAGATCTTGACCTGATAAACAATTAAACCCCATGTCAGATTTGCTCTAAATGCTTTGGTTTTTGAGTTAAAAGCCAAAATCTGCATTTTACCCCTATGTTCTATTTTTAGCCGTGGCGGCCATCTTGGTTTGTTGACCGGGTCACGCCACACATTTTTTAAACTAGATACTCCAATTATGATTGTGGCCAAGTTTGGTTTAATTTGGCCCAGTAGTTTCAGAGGAGAAGATTTTTCTAAAAGCTAACGACGACGGACGACGACGACGACGGACGACGGACGACGACGACGGACGCCGGACGCCAAGTGATGGGAAAAGCTCACTTGGCCCTTCGGGCCAGGTGAGCTAAAAAGGTATTTCAAAAATATTCTCTTTTCAATTCATTTTGTGATATGGATACAAATATATGTAATATCAATACAGTAAGGCAGTTTTGTTGTGATATGAAAGTGTTTTGTAGTAATTAACAATTGCTGTAAAATTTGTAATTCACAAAAATTAAGAAATAAACAAATGAATGATAAATTTTGAACATGTACAATGAAATACAGTTTTAGATTTTTTTCAACATACTGGATGACCATTTACAATCAGGACTAATGTGTCATGTAGGCAGTAAAGATGCATAAAAGACAGTGTAACATAACAATCAGGCATCATATTGCTAGTAGAGAGATGTAAAGACAGTTCTAGTATGATGTCTACAAGAAACCTGAACGGGATGTGATTTCTTATAGTGATAAACTGGTTTAACTCCACCATCATGTTGTACCCTGATCATAAAAATGAAATTTGAAATGGAGCATGTGTCAAAGAGACAATTACAAACCGACTAAAGAGCAAATAACAGCCGAAGGTCTTCAACGATTGGAGAAATCCCGCACCCAGGGGTGGTCCTCAGCTGCCTCCCAAATAAAATTGTGTACTATCTCAGTGAAAATGGACAATTCATTTCCAACAGACAAACAATGTAGACAATCAGTACAATATTCATTATCCTCAATCAAATACAATGGTTTACAAAATACCGAAGATCTTTTCCCTAAAGACTATTTAAATAATAGATGTGCTTTTAAAGCCCATGAACTTTAAGTATGAACGAAAGAGAAATTTGGCATGATTGCCAATGAGATAACTATCAACCAGAGACCAAATAGAGTGGATGTAAACAGTTATAGAGCACTACAGGGTATTCAACAACTAGCTTTGTCTTATATTAAATCTATCTAATTGACAATCCAATTTAAAAGATAGATTTCGCTTGTATATCTATTACTAGTACATATGAGTCATATAAAAACATCGATTCGACCATCTTTTCGGTCGCAGAACCAACATTTTTTAAAAGAGTGTTTTAGGCTCAGCAGGGGAGAAGAGGGGAGTCCAGCTCAAATACAATTTAAAAAAAACAAGGAACACAACGCCCCATATCAACGCACCTTTTGAACACAACGCCCCATAACAGCGCACCTTTTGAACCCGCCAGCGCAAAGTGCTAAAACATAAATTTCCAAAAAAAATCATAGAAAAAGACTGCCCTAGCCTCTCTCTTTGGAACACATCAGTACGTAGTTTATATGGCTAAACTAAAATTCAAATTGAAAGAGTCGGTATTGCTTTGTTTCATAAAAAGAATAGCCAACGTAGATACAATATCTTGTCATAGGAAGTGATGAATCCTACTTTGAAAAGAATCATTTTGATTAATAAAAAAAAATCTCTGAAACTGACATAAACAAATTATCGGCATTCATATGGGAACAAAATGTGCCCCTCTTCTTGCCGACTTGTTCCTTTATTCTTATGAGTCCTTCGGTGCAAAACTGTAGATGGATCGGCGGACCAGTTTAGCTACAGTGCAGGCGATTTGGTGTCACGATATATCAGTACAATGGGTTCGAATCCCGGCGAGGGAAGGAAACAAAATTTTCGAAAGCAAATTTACAGATCTAACACGAGTTGTATATATATAATAATGTACACAGCCATGCATGGATCACCATCACTGCTGGTGATCCGATGGATAAATCTGTTGTAGAGTTGTCACTGGCTCAGACGTACTTGTAAGTATAATTATTTTCTGTGACTGTATCTTACATTAATTTGTAGGATCCTGTCCTATAGATAATTTAGCTGATCTGTAAAAATAACATCTTCATGCCTTATATATCATTTACTGTAGTACGACACTAGATTAAAACTGACGTGGAAAGGTAACACCGGCCACCGAACGCTTAATTTTTTATGAAGCCCAGGTGGTCGTGTGGTGTAGCAGGACGGCTACAGTGCAGGCGATTTGGTGTCACGATATCTCAGTAGCATTGGTTCGAATCCCGGCGAGGGAAATTTACTGATCTAACATTTAACCCAACAATGTCTAAACATCAACCCAACAATATTAGATCTGTAAATTTGATTTGGCAAAATTTTGGTTCTTCCCTCGTCGGGATACGAACCCATGCTACTGAGATGTCGTGACACTAAATCGCCTGCACTGTAGCCGTCCCGCTATAGATTGGACTACAAGCTATAATGGGACCCAAAAAATACTAGTGTAAAACAATTCAAACGGGAAAACCAACAAACGAGAAATGAGAAACGCTTATGAACCACATCAACAAACGACAATTAATGAACATTACATTCTTTACCTAGAACAGTTTAAATAATTGCAGCGGGTTCACTTTTTAATGGTACCAAACCTTCACCCTTATTTGAAACAATAGTGTAACATCACAACATCGAAAGACTTACTATAAAATATCAATTGATATTGTCTTTACTTCAATCCTGTTCCCTTTTCACGAATGTGATCTACCGAATTAGACTATTTACCAATTTTGTAATAACATAAGCAAGACGACGGGTGCCATATTTAGAGCAGGATCTGCGTACCCTTCCGGAGCATCTGAGATCATCTCCAGTTTTGGATGAGTTCGTGTTGCTCAGTCTTTAGATTTCTATGCTGTGTTTTATGTACAATTATTTGTCTGTTTGTCTTTCTTTTTTAGAAATGGCGTTGTCAGCTTATTTACGATCTATGAGTTTGAATCACAGGCACTTGTCTCAGAAAAAAAATTCCTATATACCTTGTTATAATAAGGTATATAGGAAAAAAAAATTCTGAGACAAGTGCCTGTGGTTTGAATGTCCCTCTTGTATTTTTTTGTCCCTCTTTTGTATGACTTGCTGCAAATCCAAGAACAAGACCAACCTTAAGAACGTTAACGTTTCATACGTAAAACAATCGACTCGTGTGTCGGATTATCAACAGCTTAGCTATATGAATAAGATCATGTAATACCAATGTGTTTTGCAAATAACTTGTGTTGTTTGACGCCTTCCAATTAATTGATTTGATGAAATTAAAGGTTTAACATATTATAGATCAAAGACATACAGTTGAAATGAATGTGTGTTCTCTTTGATCGTAATCCGTTCTTGATTCATAAACTATGAATGACAACACTTAGGAGACCAGAATCAAACGATTCGTAAGATCGATAGTAAGTTATTGGTTACTACCCACTGCTGTGTTGAGTATTTTAGTACAAAAACACAGACCAAAATCAATTCGGAAAAAGTATTCAAGACAAGATTTCCAATTAACGCTACAGTTATAGGAAGGTACATGACAACTTTAATACGAGTAAATGTTATCAATGTTTTCCCACAGGTTAGACGAACAATAAGTTCAGGCGAAAGTAAAGAGCGAGCGCAAGCCATGACAAACTTATTTAACGTTAACGCCAAGGAACAGTAAATGTGCAATGTTACATGCGTTGGTCAAATTTTGAATATAACTTATGCTCGTTGAACTAAAATTGATTGAAAATCGGAAAAAACAAATATGCATTCATCTCTTTTTTTCTCTGCAGTTTGCATTCTTTCAAAATAGGTGAACAGGCTCCGTGATGAAGGCCTTATATTGACCTATAATGGTTTACTTTTTTTTATTGTTATTTGGATGGAGAGTTGTCTCATTGGCACTCACACCACATCTTCCTATATCTATTTGTATAGAATGCACATAACATGACCTAATCGTAATTTGTCTTTCATTCATCAAATCAGCACCTTCAAACCCCATAGTTTTAAAAAAAAAAATTGATGTTACTCAATTTCCGTTTTTATAATGTAAAAAGGCCCTGTAAAAGAATACTGGTACTAGTTACCACATAGGCCAAATTGTTGTTGAAATCAGAGAACTGTATATCTTATTTTAGATACATAATTCCTTTTTTAAAAATCCATGCAGGCTATGTTTAGCTAATAACATCACCAACATTCTTATTTTTGTTTACCCTTTACGTAGGGTGTAAGTGATAACACAGCATACGTAAATGCTAGATAAATGTTGTTCTTTTCTATCTCCTCTCACATGTTTATGCATCAAAATATATAAAGGCCGGAATAACATGAATAAGATCGTTATCCCGCCAACTACTTTGCACCAGTAGTCTTTTATTATGTTCTCATCTCAACATCTATTACTGAATAGGAAAACGTCGGCTTTGAATGGGTTTGGTTTGTAGCAAAGAGAACAATGCATTCCTGACCCGGTAGCTTAAAACAACTTGTTAAGATTGTTTGGGGAAGCCTTGAAAAAACTTGTAACCATTGTTTGTGGAAGCTGAAAAGGCTTCCCGGTTACATTCTGATTATAAATCAATACATTTCTATTCGACTTACAATGCGCCCAATTGTGTAATTCAATTATTGCAGTACTATACAATGTCTTTTGTATAACCTAACGGAGATTTTAAAGGTGAGTTCGGTACAAGATGTTAGATTACCATTCTGTTACATATTGATCTGTATGTAGATTTATCACTGTTTCAATCATACACCAAGGATCCTATATCGTAACGCATAAAACACCCGGTCTAATTTGAACATGTATATTGCTTTATTATAACTGGTATATTTTATGGTACATTCACATTATAAAAAAACTTGGATGATTTGAGCATATATTACTGTACCTCAGATTATACCGGTATCTGATTTGAGCATTGTTGTACCTAAGTTTATACCGTGTCAATTTTGAGCATGTATTGTTGTACATTAGTGTATGCTCGGTTTGATTTGAGCATGTATTGTTGTACCTCAGTTTAAACTGGGTCTGACTTGAGCATGCATTGTTGTACCTAAGTTTATACCATGTCAGTTTTGAGCATGTATTGTTGTTCATTAGTTTATGCTCGGTTTGATTTGAGCATGTGTTGTTGTACCTCAGTTTAAACTGTGTATGATTTGAGCATGCACTGTTATACCTCAGTTTATACTGGGTTTGATTTGAGCATGCATTGTTGTACCTAAGTTTATACCATGTCAGTTTTGAGCATGTATTGTTGTTCATTAGTTTATGCTCGGTTTGATTTGAGCATGTATTGTTGTACCTCAGTTTAAACTGTGTGTGATTTGAGCATGCATTGTTGTATCTCAGTTTATACTGGGTTTGATTTGAGCATGCATTGTTGTATCTCAGTTTATGCTCGGTTTAATTTGAGCATGTATTGTTGTTCATAAGTTTAAGACAAATGCTGACAACACAAGCAGACAACATCATGACCAAATTCAGACAACACTATGACCAGTCAAAAATAACATAGTGACCAAACGCAGACAACACCATGACAAAATACAGACAACATCATGACCATATGCAGACAACACCATGACCATACACAGACAACACAGTGACCAAAAGCAGATAAAACCATGACCAAATGCAAAAAACATCATGACCGAATGCAGACAACACCATGACCAGACAAAGACAACACAGTGACTAAAAGCAGACAACACCATGACCGAATGCAGAAAACATTATAATGACTAAAAGCATATCCATACCGTTTATATCGTGTTTATACTATAAACAGTTAACATGTTGGATGTAGACCAATTGAAATTTAAGTCTGGTGAAATGTTAGTAGGAACTGGTTTTGAAGAGCCTTCTGTTACTACCAGTACTCTGACTTATAGCTACTTTGCGCTTTTGCTCTGTTTGGTGTTTTTTAACCTATGTTGTGTGCTTCGTCGGATTTGACGAGTCCAGCCTTTTCACCTAGTTTAAAGGTGGTCTGCTTGTGTGATAAATGCTCCGTTATTCGTGAAAACAAGTTCCTTCTTCTGTTTATGTGACCATCTTGAATATTTATTGACCTCTCACAATACTGCTGATATTAAAAATATTTTATGATGTCTACAAGTGTGGACACAGATCAGTGTGGATAGTATGTTTGGATGTTTGACATTGTTTTGTATGCCAAAAGAAGTTCTATGTTTTTCCCCATATTATTAACTGTGTTGCACAATATGACAATCAACCTGGGCATTAGGAGAGTTGTTTATTTAATATTTATTTTTTTTTATGTTCAAAACCGGCATGTAAGAGACATTAATTGTCAAATGATTATGATAGAATATGTTCCACATCTTTGATTTTGGATATATTTTGAAGCTAGGAGAGGAACAGGTTCATTTTTTCATGATGTGATTTTTTTTAATGTGGGAGATGGTATCTGAGAACATGTATTTGCTTACTATTTGTATGGTTCAATTTATATTACTAGTACTTTGTGGAGGATCATCATGATCATAAGTAAAAGATTTCGTTTGAATGTCGAAATTGTTTTTCAGATTAGAAGACATTTAATTGTTTTAGGAATTAATTTACTCAGTTTAGAAGGCAATAGTAATGACAATGCCTGACATGATGATTGGGGCTAGATGAGATAGAGAGTAAACTTCTGTGTTATTTTATATTAATTATTTGAAAATATTTCCTCCAAAGCAGGTCAAAGCAACAAAATAAAATTGGCCAGAATGAAAATGATATCATCAAAAGAACCTTTGTTAGCATGCTTCAAAGACTCACAAATATAACTGCTACAGAAGTCACAGAAGTCATCTGATAAAATTTCAAGTGGATATTAACATCTACTTTATATGTCAAAAGATCTAAAAAGTTATAGTATTCAATATGAAAAAGGTATTTCAAAAATATTCTCTTTTCAATTCATTTTGTGATATGGATACAAATATATGTAATATCAATACAGTAAGGCAGTTTTGTTGTGATATGAAAAAATTTTGTAGTAATTAACAATTGCTGTAAAATTTGTAATTCACAAAAATTAAGAAATAAACAAATGAATGATAAATTTTGAACATGTACAATGAAATACAGTTTTAGATTTTTTTCAACATACTGGATGACCATTTACAATCAGGACTAATGTGTCATGTAGGCAGTAAAGATGCATAAAAGACAGTGTAACATAACAATCAGGCATCATATTGCTAGTAGAGAGATGTAAAGACAGTTCTAGTATGATGTCTACAAGAAACCTGAACGGGATGTGATTTCTTATAGTGATAAACTGGTTTAACTCCACCATCATGTTGTACCCTGATCATAAAAATGAAATTTGAAATGGAGCATGTGTCAAAGAGACAATTACAAACCGACTAAAGAGCAAATAACAGCCGAAGGTCTTCAACGATTGGAGAAATCCCGCACCCAGGGGTGGTCCTCAGCTGCCTCCCAAATAAAATTGTGTACTATCTCAGTGAAAATGGACAATTCATTTCCAACAGACAAACAATGTAGACAATCAGTACAATATTCATTATCCTCAATCAAATACAATGGTTTACAAAATACCGAAGATCTTTTCCCTAAAGACTATTTAAATAATAGATGTGCTTTTAAAGCCCATGAACTTTAAGTATGAACGAAAGAGAAATTTGGCATGATTGCCAATGAGATAACTATCAACCAGAGACCAAATAGAGTGGATGTAAACAGTTATAGAGCACTACAGGGTATTCAACAACTAGCTTTGTCTTATATTAAATCTATCTAATTGACAATCCAATTTAAAAGATAGATTTCGCTTGTATATCTATTACTAGTACATATGAGTCATATAAAAACATCGATTCGACCATCTTTTCGGTCGCAGAACCAACATTTTTTAAAAGAGTGTTTTAGGCTCAGCAGGGGAGAAGAGGGGAGTCCAGCTCAAATACAATTTAAAAAAAACAAGGAACACAACGCCCCATATCAACGCACCTTTTGAACACAACGCCCCATAACAGCGCACCTTTTGAACCCGCCAGCGCAAAGTGCTAAAACATAAATTTCCAAAAAAAATCATAGAAAAAGACTGCCCTAGCCTCTCTCTTTGGAACACATCAGTACGTAGTTTATATGGCTAAACTAAAATTCAAATTGAAAGAGTCGGTATTGCTTTGTTTCATAAAAAAGAATAGCCAACGTAGATACAATATCTTGTCATAGGAAGTGATGAATCCTACTTTGAAAAGAATCATTTTGATTAATAAAAAAAAATCTCTGAAACTGACATAAACAAATTATCGGCATTCATATGGGAACAAAATGTGCCCCTCTTCTTGCCGACTTGTTCCTTTATTCTTATGAGTCCTTCGGTGCAAAACTGTAGATGGATCGGCGGACCAGTTTAGCTACAGTGCACAGGTACTTGAGGACAGGACCCTATAGGAGCCTTGTGATGCCCCCCTCCCCCTTTTTTTTTTTTTTTTTAATCGAGCAAAAATATCATTATTTTCGCTTATATTCAGCTCTCTGTATGCTATTTATCACTTCAAATGCAAGGAATACTATCAAATACCAGTTTCTAAAATTTGGGGTTTCTGATGCCTATACATATATCAGAAACCCCAAATTTTAGAAACTGGTATTTGATAGTATTCCTTGCATTTGAAGTGATAAATAGCATACAGAGAGCTGAATATAAGCGAAAATAATGATATTTTTGCTCGATTAAAAAAAAAAAAAAAAAGGGGGAGGGGGGCATCACAAGGCTCCTATAGGGTCCTGTCCTCAAGTACCTGTGCTACAGTGCAGGCGATTTGGTGTCACGATATATCAGTACAATGGGTTCGAATCCCGGCGAGGGAAGGAAACAAAATTTTCGAAAGCAAATTTACAGATCTAACACGAGTTGTATATATATAATAATGTACACAGCCATGCATGGATCACCATCACTGCTGGTGATCCGATGGATAAATCTGTTGTAGAGTTGTCACTGGCTCAGACGTACTTGTAAGTATAATTATTTTCTGTGACTGTATCTTACATTAATTTGTAGGATCCTGTCCTATAGATAATTTAGCTGATCTGTAAAAATAACATCTTCATGCCTTATATATCATTTACTGTAGTACGACACTAGATTAAAACTGACGTGGAAAGGTAACACCGGCCACCGAACGCTTAATTTTTTATGAAGCCCAGGTGGTCGTGTGGTGTAGCAGGACGGCTACAGTGCAGGCGATTTGGTGTCACGATATCTCAGTAGCATTGGTTCGAATCCCGGCGAGGGAAATTTACTGATCTAACATTTAACCCAACAATGTCTAAACATCAACCCAACAATATTAGATCTGTAAATTTGATTTGGCAAAATTTTGGTTCTTCCCTCGTCGGGATACGAACCCATGCTACTGAGATGTCGTGACACTAAATCGCCTGCACTGTAGCCGTCCCGCTATAGATTGGACTACAAGCTATAATGGGACCCAAAAAATACTAGTGTAAAACAATTCAAACGGGAAAACCAACAAACGAGAAATGAGAAACGCTTATGAACCACATCAACAAACGACAATTAATGAACATTACATTCTTTACCTAGAACAGTTTAAATAATTGCAGCGGGTTCACTTTTTAATGGTACCAAACCTTCACCCTTATTTGAAACAATAGTGTAACATCACAACATCGAAAGACTTACTATAAAATATCAATTGATATTGTCTTTACTTCAATCCTGTTCCCTTTTCACGAATGTGATCTACCGAATTAGACTATTTACCAATTTTGTAATAACATAAGCAAGACGACGGGTGCCATATTTAGAGCAGGATCTGCGTACCCTTCCGGAGCATCTGAGATCATCTCCAGTTTTGGATGAGTTCGTGTTGCTCAGTCTTTAGATTTCTATGCTGTGTTTTATGTACAATTATTTGTCTGTTTGTCTTTCTTTTTTTAGAAATGGCGTTGTCAGCTTATTTACGATCTATGAGTTTGAATCACAGGCACTTGTCTCAGAAAAAAAATTCCTATATACCTTGTTATAATAAGGTATATAGGAAAAAAAAATTCTGAGACAAGTGCCTGTGGTTTGAATGTCCCTCTTGTATTTTTTGTCCCTCTTTTGTATGACTTGCTGCAAATCCAAGAACAAGACCAACCTTAAGAACGTTAACGTTTCATACGTAAAACAATCGACTCGTGTGTCGGATTAGCAACAGCTTAGCTATATGAATAAGATCATGTAATACCAATGTGTTTTGCAAATAACTTGTGTTGTTTGACGCCTTCCAATTAATTG
This sequence comes from Mytilus edulis, assembly GCA_019925275.1. NCBI lineage: Eukaryota > Metazoa > Mollusca > Bivalvia > Mytilida > Mytilidae > Mytilus > Mytilus edulis. The sequence continues at coordinate 2,223,911 of CM034360.1, read as the reverse complement.
ATTTGATGAAATTAAAGGTTTAACATATTATAGATCAAAGACATACAGTTGAAATGAATGTGTGTTCTCTTTGATCGTAATCCGTTCTTGATTCATAAACTATGAATGACAACACTTAGGAGACCAGAATCAAACGATTCGTAAGATCGATAGTAAGTTATTGGTTACTACCCACTGCTGTGTTGAGTATTTTAGTACAAAAACACAGACCAAAATCAATTCGGAAAAAGTATTCAAGACAAGATTTCCAATTAACGCTACAGTTATAGGAAGGTACATGACAACTTTAATACGAGTAAATGTTATCAATGTTTTCCCACAGGTTAGACGAACAATAAGTTCAGGCGAAAGTAAAGAGCGAGCGCAAGCCATGACAAACTTATTTAACGTTAACGCCAAGGAACAGTAAATGTGCAATGTTACATGCGTTGGTCAAATTTTGAATATAACTTATGCTCGTTGAACTAAAATTGATTGAAAATCGGAAAAAACAAATATGCATTCATCTCTTTTTTTCTCTGCAGTTTGCATTCTTTCAAAATAGGTGAACAGGCTCCGTGATGAAGGCCTTATATTGACCTATAATGGTTTACTTTTTTTTATTGTTATTTGGATGGAGAGTTGTCTCATTGGCACTCACACCACATCTTCCTATATCTATTTGTATAGAATGCACATAACATGACCTAATCGTAATTTGTCTTTCATTCATCAAATCAGCACCTTCAAACCCCATAGTTTTAAAAAAAAAAATTGATGTTACTCAATTTCCGTTTTTATAATGTAAAAAGGCCCTGTAAAAGAATACTGGTACTAGTTACCACATAGGCCAAATTGTTGTTGAAATCAGAGAACTGTATATCTTATTTTAGATACATAATTCCTTTTTTAAAAATCCATGCAGGCTATGTTTAGCTAATAACATCACCAACATTCTTATTTTTGTTTACCCTTTACGTAGGGTGTAAGTGATAACACAGCATACGTAAATGCTAGATAAATGTTGTTCTTTTCTATCTCCTCTCACATGTTTATGCATCAAAATATATAAAGGCCGGAATAACATGAATAAGATCGTTATCCCGCCAACTACTTTGCACCAGTAGTCTTTTATTATGTTCTCATCTCAACATCTATTACTGAATAGGAAAACGTCGGCTTTGAATGGGTTTGGTTTGTAGCAAAGAGAACAATGCATTCCTGACCCGGTAGCTTAAAACAACTTGTTAAGATTGTTTGGGGAAGCCTTGAAAAAACTTGTAACCATTGTTTGTGGAAGCTGAAAAGGCTTCCCGGTTACATTCTGATTATAAATCAATACATTTCTATTCGACTTACAATGCGCCCAATTGTGTAATTCAATTATTGCAGTACTATACAATGTCTTTTGTATAACCTAACGGAGATTTTAAAGGTGAGTTCGGTACAAGATGTTAGATTACCATTCTGTTACATATTGATCTGTATGTAGATTTATCACTGTTTCAATCATACACCAAGGATCCTATATCGTAACGCATAAAACACCCGGTCTAATTTGAACATGTATATTGCTTTATTATAACTGGTATATTTTATGGTACATTCACATTATAAAAAAACTTGGATGATTTGAGCATATATTACTGTACCTCAGATTATACCGGTATCTGATTTGAGCATTGTTGTACCTAAGTTTATACCGTGTCAATTTTGAGCATGTATTGTTGTACATTAGTGTATGCTCGGTTTGATTTGAGCATGTATTGTTGTACCTCAGTTTAAACTGGGTCTGACTTGAGCATGCATTGTTGTACCTAAGTTTATACCATGTCAGTTTTGAGCATGTATTGTTGTTCATTAGTTTATGCTCGGTTTGATTTGAGCATGTGTTGTTGTACCTCAGTTTAAACTGTGTATGATTTGAGCATGCACTGTTATACCTCAGTTTATACTGGGTTTGATTTGAGCATGCATTGTTGTACCTAAGTTTATACCATGTCAGTTTTGAGCATGTATTGTTGTTCATTAGTTTATGCTCGGTTTGATTTGAGCATGTATTGTTGTACCTCAGTTTAAACTGTGTGTGATTTGAGCATGCATTGTTGTATCTCAGTTTATACTGGGTTTGATTTGAGCATGCATTGTTGTATCTCAGTTTATGCTCGGTTTAATTTGAGCATGTATTGTTGTTCATAAGTTTATGCTCGGTTTGATTTGAGCATGTATTGTTGTACCTCAGTTTAAACTGTATGTGATTTGAGCATGCATTGTTGTACCTCAGTTTATACTCGGTTTGATTTGAGCATGCATTGTTGTATCTCAGTTTATACTCGGTTTGATTTGAGCATGCATTGTTGTATCTCAGTTTATACTGGGTCTGATTTAAGCATGCATTGTTGTACCTCAGTTTATACTGGGTCTGATTTGAGCATGCATTGTTGTGCCTAATTTAATACCTTGTCAGTTTTGAGCATGTATTGTTGTTCATTAGTTTATGCTCGGTTTGATTTGAGCATGTATTGTTGTACCTCAGTTTAAACTGTGTGTGATTTGAGCATGCATTGTTGTATCTCAGTTTATACTGTGTTTAATTTGAGCATGCATTGTTGTAACTCAGTTTATGCTCGGTTTGATTTGAGCATGTATTGTTGTTCATTAGTTTATGCTCGGTTTGATTTGAGCATGTATTGTTGTACCTCAGTTTAAACTGTATGTGATTTGAGCATGCATTGTTGTATCTCAGTTTATACTGGGTTTGATTTGAGCATGCATTGTTGTATCTCAGTTTATGCTCGGTTTAATTTGAGCATGTATTGTTGTTCATAAGTTTATGCTCGGTTTGATTTGAGCATGTATTGTTGTACCTCAGTTTAAACTGTATGTGATTTGAGCATGCATTGTTGTACCTCAGTTTATACTCGGTTTGATTTGAGCATGCATTGTTGTATCTCAGTTTATACTCGGTTTGATTTGAGCATGCATTGTTGTATCTCAGTTTATACTGGGTCTGATTTAAGCATGCATTGTTGTACCTCAGTTTATACTGGGTCTGATTTGAGCATGCATTGTTGTGCCTAATTTAATACCTTGTCAGTTTTGAGCATGTATTGTTGTTCATTAGTTTATGCTCGGTTTGATTTGAGCATGTATTGTTGTACCTCAGTTTAAACTGTGTGTGATTTGAGCATGCATTGTTGTATCTCAGTTTATACTGTGTTTGATTTGAGCATGCATTGTTGTAACTCAGTTTATGCTCGGTTTGATTTGAGCATGTATTGTTGTTCATTAGTTTATGCTCGGTTTGATTTGAGCATGTATTGTTGTACCTCAGTTTAAACTGTATGTGATTTGAGCATGCATTGTTGTATCTCAGTTTATACTCGGTTTGATTTGAGCATGCATTGTTGTATCTCAGTTTATACTCGGTTTGATTTGAGCATGCATTGTTGTATCTCAGTTTATACTGGGTCTGATTTAAGCATGCATTGTTGTACCTCAGTTTATACTGGGTCTGATTTGAGCATGCATTGTTGTGCCTTTTTTTATACCATGTCAGTTTTGAGCATGTATGGTTGTTCATTAGTTTATGCTCGGTTTGATTTGAGCATGTATTGTTGTACCTCAGTTTAAACTGTGTGTGATTTGAGCATGCATTGTTGTATCTCAGTTTATACTCGGTTTGATTTGAGGATTCATTGTTGTATCTCAGTTTATACTCTGTTTGATTTGAGGATTCATTGTTGTATCTCAGTTTATACTGGGTCTGATTTAAGTATGCATTGTTGTACCTCAGTGTATACTCGGTTTGATTTGAGCATGCATTGTTGTATCTCAGTGTATACTCGGTTTGATTTGAGCATGCATCGTTGTGCCTAAGTTTATACCATGTCAGTTTTGAGCATGTATTGTTTTTCATTAGTTTATGCTCGGTTTGATTTGAGCATGTATTGTTGTACCTCAGTTTAAACTGTGTGTGATTGGAGCATGCATTGTTGTACCTCAGTTTATACTCGGTTTGATTTGAGCATGCATTGTTGTATATCAGTTTATATTGGGTCTGATTTAAGCATGCATTGTTGTACCTCAGTGTATACTCGGTTTGATTTGAGCATTCATTGTTGTATCTCAGTGTATACTCGGTTTGATTTGAGCATGCATTGTTGTATCTCAGTTTATACTCGGTTTGATTTGAGCATGCATTGTTGTATATCAGTTTATATTGGGTCTGATTTAAGCATGCATTGTTGTACCTCAGTGTATACTCGGTTTGATTTGAGCATGCATTGTTGTACCTCAGTGTATACTCGGTTTGATTTGAGCATTCATTGTTGTATCTCAGTTTATAATGGGTCTGATTTGAGCATTTATTGTTGTATCTCAGTTTATAGTCGGTTTGAATTGAGCTTGCATTGTTGTACCTCAGTGTTAGTCTGATATTAGCATGTAATGTTGTACATCAGTTTATACTTGGTTTGATTTAAGCTTTTAAGCCTGTTTTGCGTCAGTTTTTACTCGGCTTGATTTGAGCATACCTTGTTTTACCTAAGGTTATACTTGGTCTGATTTGAGCATACATTGTTGTACCTCAGTTATTACTTGGTTAGATTTGAGCATGTATTGTTGTACCTCAGTTAATACTTGGTCTTATTTGAACGTCAATTGTTGTACCTCAGTCAATACTTGGTTAGATTAGAGCATGTATTGTTGTACCTCAGTCTGATTTCAGTATACATTGTTGGTCTCTAGATTATACTCGGTTTGATTTGAGCATGCATTGTTGTATTTCAGTTTATACTCGGTCTGATTTGAGCATGTATTGTTGTACCTCAGTTTTGGTCAGTCTGATTTGAGCATACATTGTTGTTACTCAGTTTATACTCGGTCTGATATGAGCATGCATTGTTGTACTTGGGCCTATACTCGTTCTGATATGAATATTGCTGTACCTCAGTTTATACTCATTCTAAATATGAATATTGCTGTACCTCAGTTTATACTCATTGTGATATGAATATTGCTGTACCTCAGTTTATACTCATTGTGATATGAATATTGCTGTTCCTCAGTTTATACTCATTGTGATATGAATATTGCTGTACCTCAGTTTATACTCATTGTGATATGAATATTGCTGTACCTCAGTTTATACTCATTGTGATATGAATATTGCTGTACCTCAGTTTATACTCATTGTGATATGAATATTGCTGTACCTCAGTTTATACTCATTGTGATATGAATATTGCTGTACCTCAGTTTATACTCATTGTGATATGAATATTGCTGTACCTCAGTTTATACTCATTGTGATATGAATATTGCTGTACCTCAGTTTATACTCATTCTGATATGAATATTGCTGTACCTCAGTTTATACTCATTCTGATATGAATATTGCTGTACCTCAGTTTATACTCATTCTGATATGAATATTGCTGTACCTCAGTTTATACTTATTCTGATATGAATATTGCTGTACCTCAGTTTATACTTGGTCTGATTTGAGCATATGTTGTTGTACTTCAGTTTATACTCGATCTGATATGAGTATTGCTGCAACTCAGTTTATACTTTGTTATGTTGTTTCCTACACTATAATATATCACACAGATGGCTCTTAAATAATACCAGTTACCGACTCTGGTCTATTGTGTATAACTTGTGAACATAAGCAAGCGTATAAGAAAACAATGTTTTTAGTAAAGAATGTCACCTAAGCATTATTATATATTCTATTATGAGATTGTAAGGGTTTCTTCGTTAATTCTTAATCTGGATAAATTGCATTTATAATCTAAGAAAGTTCCAAAATGGTTCAGATTTGTTTAGCAACTATAATTTTAACCTTTGACAACAATGTATGCTCAAATCAGACTGACAAAAACTGAGGTACAACAATAAACTTCGCAATAAATGAGTGTATGCTTCACATGTGAGACACTGAAATTCTTAGTTGAAATGGTGATGCTTCTAAAATACCGGAAAGGAAATGATTATGCAAAGAAATTAGAGAGTTCACCGTAACAATATTTCGGAATAACTCGTACCTAATTAGAGAAATTGAAATATATTTTTTTCATTGAAAATCAATAAGCTGTCATATGAATCTTTATTAAAAAATAATAAAATAAATTGGTTTGACTTTTAAGTCCTAGTTGTCCTGTTACTTTTCTTGATTTATCTTGTCCATTGAAAACAGGGAATTAAACACAGGGTTAAAGAGTGCACAAATTAAGTCAGATTATTCGATTTCTGATGAAAGTTATCTGAAAATTATATTGTTAGTCATTCACCCTTTCATTAAAAAAAAATGCCATGTTAAAGTCAATGGAGTCTGGATATAAAGTCAATGGAGTCCTGCTGGTCTAAACAATCTGTATTGTATAGACGTGAACTTAGAAATATTGATATCATCATCTAATGAAAAAACATAACAGGAGAGATGCAGATAAAGAATAAAAAAACATGATTGTAAATTGCATTTTAGGACATTCACTTTATATCAGATATTGCTTAAAATATTTCATATATTCTTATGTTATGGAAGATTGGAGTTGATAATAAAGATCAATGATATTTTCTTATTCTCATATGACGTCCTTATTACGCTTTGTAAACAAAGCCGTGTTCTAATGAGCACAAAATATGTTTGACACATGCGCACAAACTTACTGTGCATATTAACGTTATTTCCATCTTTATCCATTAAAATATATACATTTAAGCAGCTAACATAAACTTTTATTATATATTTTTATAAAACAACATATATTTACTCAGCTCGTAGTTTTTAAACTTATTCATTGAACTTTTGATGTCATCCCTAAATCATTTGCATCAAATAAAAGTTGTAAAAAAAAATGAAATCCATGAAAATTGGCATTGATGTGTTCATCAGGTTTATCCTCCACTGACCGTACAAGACCATTATGGGTATTCATGGTTGTTAACCCCCAACCCTATATAACAAAAAGAAAACTTTGTAATAAAATATTTTATTTGTAAAGATTGCACCATAAGTCTCTGTTTTCCTTTTGTCTTTATCTTTATCTTCTCCATCTGGAATTAGAAAAAAAATATTGAAGGTCAAAATACAGTAAATAAGCTACATCACAGATTTTGTAAAAATTGTATGTAGAAATCATATAAAATCAGCAAAATTTTCTTATAAAGTTATCAAGTTTATAGATTGTTTCTATAAAGAATGTTTTTGATATCTAAATATCCATATCAAAAGACAGTAATTGCTGGAGCCGTGGTGTAGTGCTTAGTGCATCGGACTTCTAAACAAAGGATACTGGTTCGATTCCCGTTCCAGAATGAAAATTTCAAGGACAGAATTTTCGGCTCTCTCTTGACACCATTTGCAAGTATGGTCTTGAGGAAACAATGATAGTCCGTGAGAAGGGGGACAATACATGGCTGACCCTATTTAAGAGAGAGCCATATCTCTTGCACATAAAAGACACCATTGTAAACTTTGAAAAAGAGCAGGCTAATGCCACTACAAGGCAGCACTCGCAAAGTAGAACTAGATATATATCAAGTTGGAAAACTTGTTTCCCAATCCACTATAAATAAATATGTTTAAACATTAGTAGCTGACATTTTTACAATGGAAATTTACATATGCCCAGTTTGCTGTATCTGGACTTTATAAATTGAAAACTTTGTAAGTCTTTAAGCTAGTATCAACAAACCAAAAATCAGAATTTGATTTATGGCCTACTTTGGAACTAGATATACATGAATCTTATTCAAAAGCATATAAGTAACAGCTAGGCTATTATTTAAACTTGGAATTATTTTTAATTATAGAATTGGCATAGTTTCTAGTGCTTGAAATTTGTAATAAATTTCATATTTATATTGTACTATTAACAAGAATGTGTCCATAGTACACAGATGCCCACTCCCATTATCATTTTCCATGTTCAGTGGATTGTGAAACTGGGATAAAAAATACAATATGGTACTTAAATTAGAAAAATCATAACCCAAGGAACATGAGTACAAAGTTTCAATTTGATTGGACTTCAATTAAATCAAAAACTACCTTGACCAAAAACTTAAACCTGAAACTTGCACTATCATTTTCTATGTTCAGTGGACCGTGAAATTGGGATAAAAAATTTAATTTGGCAATTAAATTAGAAAGATTATATCATAGGGAACATGTGTACTAAGTTTGAAGTTGATTGGACTTCAACTTCATCAAAAACTACCTTGACCAAAAACATTTACCCGAACGAACGAACCGACGGACGGACGCACAGACCAGAAAACATAATGGCGCCTACTATCGTAGGTGGGACATAAAAATTTTAAGGTGACGTACAATGTATTTTATAAAGATAGTGGTGTGTGTGGCACAGTACATTCTATTAAAAATATGGTATTTTCTTGGTAAAAGAGAGCGTTGTGCACGGCACAGAACATTAAAATACAGAATAAAAAATAAATTTGAAGCACAAGAAATTTATGCAAATTCCATAATTAAAATAATTTCAAGTTGAATTAATAGACTGTTACATGTAAAGGAATCTTCACTAGAATTCTTACGACCTTATCAAAACATAAGATGACATTATAATAAACATTACAGAAGACATCTGTATCCCTTATATATAATAATATAAACAAACTATTAAAAATGAATAATGACCACTTTATTACAATGAGGTCTAACAAGGGGGACACACATTGTCATGGATTCTAGGACTTCTTTATGAAGAAGTCTAATAAGGAACACACACTTTATCATGGATTCTAGGACTTCATTATAAAGAGGTCTAACAAGGGGGACACACACTGTCATGGATTTTAGAACTTCATTAAATGTAGGTCTAATTTCTGGAAAGAAATTATCATGGTTTATAGGACTTTGTTAAAAATAGGTCTGACATATGGGGACTGAAATTGTCATGGATAAAAGGACTTTATTACATTATCAAAGATTATAGGAATTCATTACACTCACTGTAGAATTTACATGAGGAAACAAATTGTCATTAATTACAGGACTTTTAAATTACAAAGATAACTCAATATAATAGTCCTTCATTACAGAGAGTTCCAACTTGGGGAAATAAATTGTCAGGGATTATAAAATAAGGGCACATATTATCTTGGTTTATTATATAGGACACACATTTTCATTTATTACAAAATAGGGCACACATATTAATCATAGTCTAAAATATAGAGGGACACATATAATTATTTAAATTATATAATATTGTACAATACTGTTGCAGAGGACCCAAAATTGACAAAAACTGAAAAGTAGTATAAAATAGATATACAAAAAGTGATAGATTATAACATATCACTGGCATACTGCTGACCAAATATAAAGTTACTCTGTTAAAAACATTCAATACTTATTAGGAAAGAGCTTAATTTGTTTGGTGATATGTAAAAAAGAAGATGTGGTATGATTGCCAATGAGACAGCTATCCACAAAAGACCAAAATGACACAGACATTAACAACTATAAGTCACGGTACGGCTTCAACAATGAGCAAATCCCATACCGCATAGTCAGCTGATAAGACAATGTAAAACAATTCAAAACGAGAAAACTAACTATGAAATTTTTCACTTTCAGGCAGACCATACCAGAGTCAAAAATAGAATATAAATTTTCAGATATATATCAGCAGGGGTGAATCTAGTCATTTTTAAAAAGTGTGTGTGGGTGTAGGGGGCTCCCAATCCTGGAAAATTGGGGTTCCATCTATATGTCCCCTTTCAAATGCATTGATCTTCCAAAAAATAGGGTTCCCACCTCTGCCCCCCCTAGGGACCAGCCACTGATCCACCTCATAAATCTAAATTTTTATTGTTATTTCAGACTTCCATCAGACATGGACTAGTTGTTATCATGATGATTCTAATTTCTGACCTTATTTGTAATTCATCTGAACTGACGTAACCAAAATTTATATTAGGAAAATTAATCTTGTTCCCAAATATTAGGCATTGAATATTTGATCAATAATTACCAGCCATGCATGGTTAGACAGAAAAGATTTACATCTTGTACATCATAAGGCAGAACAGAGCCATCAAGAATTTTAATGGAACCTTTGTATTTCTACATGAAACACTTGTTTATCTCTGATCAATGTACCGTGCCTGGACAATTATCGTCACATAAACAGATTTGCGGAACAAAGTTGTCACTTTGTCTGATGACCAAAAGAGAACTCTCCAATAAAAAGTCCAAAAAGGCATAAAAATGATCAAAACAGTCATCACTTCTCATAATTTAACATCAATTTACGTCTTAAGTATAAACATTTGTAAAGAAAATCGTAAAAGTCATATGTCTTTATCAACTTTCATCAACTAAATTTTGTTACAAAAAGTAAATATCGTAAAGATCAAAGAGATACAATACTACACACAGAACCAATCAAGACACTATTAAATACAGATCTTTATAGTTAAGTGGTATGATTAATTCTACAGGCTTTCATCTATTACTTTAACTTAAGTCATAAAATTAGTTTAAAATTAGCAAATAAAGGGAAATAATTCAAATTGATATATATAAGAAATCTGATTTACATGATGAATATACACAGATACAGTGATAGGCTTGACAAAATTTTGCAAAATTGTTATGTCTGTATTCCTATTTATAATCATATTTGTAATTGTCCAATTTTCAGCTGTATACATTAATTTCATATGTATATAAGTATGTTCATGCATTAATCATATTTTTTTGTTTAATGTATTAATGTACTGTTATGCCTCATGTGCAGACTTGAGTGAAATAAAAAAAAATAAAAAGTTTCAAAGTTAATTTGATTCACACACATAGCATTCTTAACATTTTTGTTGGTTGGTTCTTCTCTTATCAAAATTTATTCAAGTAAAAATTGTGACCAAAAATACTTTATTTTATAACTGAATATTCAGACTACTTTTTAAAGAAAAAAATAAGCTTTAATGCTAATTTTTATTTTAATTATAAAAAAATAATAATAATTTGATACAATTATAAATAACATTTAAGATTTGAATGCTTCTTTTTGTAACTTCATTGGGGTGTAAAAACGTTGACCGAAGTACATTTACTAAAAATGTGCGCACGGTCAACGCGTTTACAACCCTATATGAAGTTACAAAAAGAAGCATTCAATACTTATAATTACATTTGTTTTAGCCATGATCATGAAAACACGAATTTTATTATTGTTTTATTTAATTCACCTGTGCACATTATTGTGGGACCACGTGTTATCATGAATGAAAAGTTGTATTGAGCAATGCAATTGCTTACGGAATAACATGTGATGTGCAGTTAGCCAATCAGAATAAGGTATCATAATGAAACATACATCTAATGTAATTATTATAATTTACTGAAAATATTCATCATGATAGATGTAAAGCAAAAGGATACCTCAAGAAGACAGCAACCTAATGACAAAAATAACTAAAAGACTTCTAAAGGTGCAAAATACAATCTTCAAATATAAACAATTGTCAAGGTCTTAAACAATGTAAGTGAAACAAATATATATAACACTATACAATGTAAACCTCCTTCAATTACAAACAGTCATGTTAGTTGTTGTAACTGCAAAATTGTCCTGCCAAAAAAAGGGATATATAAAAAAGAAGATGCGGTATGATTGTCAATGAGACAACTATCCACAAAAGACCAAAATGACACAAACAAACATTAACAACTATAGGTCACCATAAGGCCTTCAACAATGAGGATATTCATAAGATGTTTTTCTTTTTCAAAGTAGCTAAAGAGAGACATTTCCACAATAAAATGTAAAGGTTCTTTGTCCACCTATTTTATTCATTTGCAATATTATCTGTACTGAATTACCTTAGATGTATACAGCTTACAATAAGATGTCCCCCCTCAATAGACCACTTTCGAGTTCATCCGTCACCGACAAAAACTTGTCAATTATGCACGCCTTTATGACGTCATTTACCAGATAGAGGGGGTCGCCTGTATCTCTGCACTATTTACGTTCATCAAGCGTCTTTGAGCAGGATAAACTAGAAATAATGGTTGCTCTGTAGGTACTTACTGACAATTCCCTAATGACAGCAGTGTTGATTGTCAATTTTAAGAATTCAATTTGCCGAATAATTCGTACAATATAGAATTATAGTTTTCCAACCACTTGCTCAACATTGGAAGGGAAGTGACGACGCCCCTAAACGCACAAATGACAGTGATAAAGGCGTGTATAAATGACGAGTTTTTTTCTGGTGACTGATGAACTCGAAAGTGGTCTATTAATTTGATGAAGGGTTCTGTGGGTATCTGATTAAAACCTCGTTTCTGCACCAACTTTGTCTAAGCATGGAAGTATTATATTGACATAATACTTCCATGGTCTAAGTAACTTTAACATTGACCTTCAGGAAGCAATGATCTCAAAATAAATAAGATTATCCTTTCCCTATGTATTTCAGTCTTTATTAAAACTATGAACTTGACATTTGAGAAAATGATCTCAAAATGAAAGGGATTTCCCACTCAAAATGTATGATAAAATATTTCAATAATACTTCAATCTCATGTTAGTTTCGAGAGTTCTAACTAAGAAACCTTTTTTCCTGCACTATACTTCAGTCTACTAACAGTAACTTTCAAAAACTAAGCGACCTTCATTCAAAATGTGACCATATATCTAAGTTGGGCAGAAATCTTTCAAAAGAATGTTTGATTGATTATCTAGAAATAAAGATTACTGATGAACTGACACACAGAAAAACAAATCATACCCCATAATTCATATATAGAAAGGGTAGTAAACATTGGAGTGATTTTGTTTCATTCATATAATTTCATAATTTGCCAAAACACTTACAATACTTCTGAATTTTAGATTTATTGATTTTTTTCTATTGTATTTGCAATTGAATAAGATCAACCATATTATTTCTTAGCAACTATATCACCATATGTGTGCTTTTAAAATGATTATTTCTCTTCCTTGGGAACAATTACTGTAACATTTTCTATGTTCAGTTGACCCTGAAAATGGGATTAAATCTCTAATCTGGCATTCAAATTAGAAAGATCATATCAAAGGGAACATGTTTACTAAGTTTCAAGTTGATTGGACTTTAACTTCATCAAAAACTACCTTGTCAGACCAAAAACTTTAACCTGAAGTGGGACAGATGGACAAAAAAACGGAAGGACACACAAACAGATGCACAGACCAGAAAACATATGCCCATAAATAGGGCATAAAAATAAATGATATATTGCATTATTCAGATATATTTTTGAATACCAAATATTTGTGTTTGTTTGAAATCATTTAGCAACAAAGCCATTTAAGGGGAGATAACTCAAATTGTTAAGTTCTTAATATAAAGGAATGATAGAAAAGATTTCAATTTTTACTAGTAGCCAGAAACAAGTTGGTGACACCATTTTTATTTTTTTTTCTTCTTATAAGCATATATTCTAAAATCAATCTTCTCATATTTAAAAGTTTGATCTCAAATTTTTTTTTTAATTCACAAAAATGTTTTTTTTCCCCTCACAAATTTGGACAATTTTGCATGACTGAAAAATAACGTACCCTTTATATTATATTTGTGAAAAAAGCATAGAAAAACCTACATTCTTGCAAAGTGTACATATGATGACTACATCCACTTCATTTGAATTTTGATGGATACTGTAAACCAACTAATTTTCGAGGACACTTTATCTCACGTTTTACCCTTTTTAAGTTACTTCGTGAAAATAAGTTGGTTTACAGTAGTTGTTTCATTGGCAATCCTACCACATCTCCTTATTTTTACATAAAAAAAATCTATCCGAGGAAAAATTTATCAATGATCCATCTTGGAAAATTATCTTAGGTAAATCATGTACTCTTTGTTAATAAAGTTGAAAACTAAGAAGTTTACTGATATTTGCATAAATCTTACAAATTTCTAAAAATATGACATAAATTTTATCATAATTTCCATATAATTACTTTGATTATTTTATTTACTATTTTCCAGATAACTATGATGTTTAACTTTGTTGTAAGAATCTTGCTAACAGTTTCAACTGTCTTCATCCTTGTTCTGGCTAAGAACACATTAACACAGAAGCTGATGAGCGAAGAAGAGAAAGAAGAATCAGGCATCCATGGCAAAGTATCAGATGCAAGTCGGGTTAGACGTAGTTACTATGGACACTGCTTCAGTACTGACACATGGTTCACTAGTGATGGAAATGGTCGTACAATTTATCTTGACCAGCAAAGTCCAAACTGTGGACTATTTGCTATGAGGTCATTTCATTTAGTAAGAAACAATGGTGGTGATAAAGTCAGATATGACCTTAGTTGTTGCCATCTACCAAAAAATTACAAATGTCAGACCTCAACAATGCACACAAAATTCGATATGGATGGGGCTGATAATGTGATTTATTTAGATCGTCAGCATGTGTCATGTCCACATGATGGATTTCTTAAACATTTCCAGCTTAACCGGAATACCAAAGGTGATCTCTACAGATACACTTATTCCTGCTGTAGTCCTCGTTCTCATAGGTCTGAAATGGTGTGTTACAATAGTCAGACCCCTGCAAATACTGATGGTAAAGGAGACATGGTAAACCTTGACAAACACAGACCCAGCTGTCATTTTGGATACTTCCTCAACGGCTTTCATCTTGTTCGTCCAACATTAACAACAATACAGTATAAATACAGATGCTGTGCTTTCTATCAGTAATTAAAAAGGACAAATATTGCTTTTAAGCATATTTAAAAAATAAAAGAAAACATACATTTTTTATTGTTCTTTGTGTTTAAGGACTCCAATTTCCCTTTTGAGCTTGTCTGATAATCTCTTACATACAGACAGATGGAATCATTCTGGTTCTTTCCATCAATGTTTAGTAATACATAGTTTGTCAAATCATTGGACACTGGTTTTCTTGTTTTACTTACTGTGATCTTCAACAGGACAATTTTTAAATTACTCAGAATCAGTTATATCTTGATAAGAGTTGACTATGTTAGAAACCTTGATAAAAATAACACTTTACAGCCAATTTCACTGAGTGTGTAACCAAATATAATAGGTCAGGTAAACTACCCTTCTTTAAGAGTAGACTAGTCCAACAGATAACCATTGTATCTGTTTGTAGGACTAGGCTACTTCGAAAGGAGGGTTGTACACCTTACCTTATAATGACTTCAGGGTTCACTTAGCAAGCATGCTAACCAAAGATGTTACCTATGCCTACATACTCAATGAAATCAGCTGTAATAAACTTACATTTTAAGGACTTTATCTTTACCCCACTTGCCACTCTTTGTCCGTCTGGACTCCAGTCAACTGCATAAACCTTTCAAAAATAGATAAATGGAGTAGTAAAGTCAAAACAATGATATGGCGTTAGTTCTTACTATGTGGATTACATAAATTCTCTTCAAAATCAACAATTTTTCAAAGGTCTAGACTTTTTTCTTGCTTTTTTGGTAATTTTTCGACTTTTTTTATATTATTTTTTTTATTTCAAAGACTGGTGTAATTTTTCGACTGTCTGATACAGTACATTAGTAACAAGTTTTACATGTTTTAGCATGAAAACAATGAATTTAGTACTTGCTTGTGTAAAAGGTTAACTAGTTTATAGACTAAAATTAAAGTAATATAATTACTTAAAATTGCAAATTTCATACAAATAGGTTGCTGTTAGTAATATCAGTTTTGTCATTAATCAGGCTTTTAGTTTTCTTGTTTAAATTAATATTTATCATTTTGTCATCTAGGGTCTTTAAAAGCAGACATATGGACTTTGTCAATGTTGAAGGTAGAATTATGACTTATATTTGATAACATCCACATCATTTGGAGTCCAATAGATAATTGATTCATTGGAAACCCTTTTTGTTACAGTGGATTCATCATTATTCGATGGATACCAATTTCCGTGGTTTCATGGATACAGGCGAAACAATTGAAATTTAATGTTAAAAAAATAACAAATTTTCCACAGGCTTGTATGCGGAATTCGACAAAACCACAAAATTAAATTTCCACAAACATGTAAGTTTTCCTTTATCCACAAAAAATGCAATTGGGACCCATGAAAATAAACGATTCCACAGTATTCTAATTACTTAAAGACTTACCTCATCAGCATGACCTGGTAAATCTAATAATATTTTCTTCTTCGTTACATCAAAGACTTTTAATGTGGAATCAGAACTACCACTACAAATCAGTCGACTGTCTGCTGACCAAGCCACCTGGTAAACTCTGTTCACATGACCTCTCAGTGTGGTTATAAACCTAAAATTTAACACGTGTACAATAAACTACCACTACACATCAGTGTATGGTCATCCATACATTGTTCATAGACTATCCAATTTAGCACTTATTAACAACTCATATAATTTACACAACTACACAAAGGTCTACATTTTGCTATGATTTTGAACTATTCTCTTTTGAGCTATTAGGAACATTGGGTGTCAATGGCAGATTGTTATAAAATAGGGAGTTTTGGATTTGCCAATGAGACAATTATCAACCAGAGTTCAAATGACAAAGATAAAAGCAATTAAAGGTCACTGTACTCTCTTAAACCTGTCAGATATCAACATATCAAGGAAACCTTTACCAGCTTAAATGAAATGTCTTCAAAGAACTACAATTTACAAACATTAAATATTTGATGAATGCTTTGAGATACATGTATTACATTTAATTAAGGAATAGCTGTAATATATTTCTGTCTATGAAGAAATAACATCAAAATGTGGTGCACACTGACAACCCTCTTAGTGAGTTATTTCAAAGTGTGCACCACATTTTTATGTTATTTCGAATATACAGAAAAAATATTGCAGTCATTTCTTATAATTCAATTCTAAATTCCATTGGTATAAACCATGAAAAATGTTGGTGACGTCACTGTCACATGACAAAATTATGTCTATGAGTTGATAAACAAAACAATGTCAGCCAATCACAAAACATGTTACATTCAAAATTACATTATATCAAAATAAATTCTATTTTGTTGTTAATCGACTTACTGTCCTGTTTTACCATCCCATAATTTAACAGATTTGTCAAAGGAAGCACTAGCTATTAATCTGGTATCTGGTGAGAATTTAACATCATTAATTAACTGCTGGTGACCTGTCATTCGACAGATTGGTTTCTTTTCTTCTTCTGGGTTCCATAAATACAAAGTAAAATCATCTGAACCGGAAACCAGTCTTTCTGGTTGTGATCCCTGAATAAAGAAATGAAATATATGAATAAGAAGAAAGATAACTCAAAATCAACTAAGAGAGTTCAGTTCTTTTTGTAGAACTATTTGTAATAACTAATAGTATTTCTTTTACTGGGAGTTAAAGGAGTATGTCCAGTAAGACCCCTTTTATGCCCCAAAATATAACAGTTTTACAAAATTATTAAAATGTAAACCTTCAGCTATTTACTGGAATGCTTCAGGTTCTAGCATCGATAAGTCATGCTAAATTACTGAAATCTTCACAATTTTAGCATTTTAGTTAAATTTTAGATGGTTTCTGTCTTAAATGAAAGTGTCCGCAGTTGTGTTCATTCTTAATATTGAAATGCAAGTTGTATTTGATGATAATACATAAGATATATAAAGGTTGAGGATGAACATGGATGTGACAAAAAACATCTGAAAAGTGAAATTTTTTGGCATATTTGATAGGTTTTTCATCAGAATATTTTTAATGAGTAAATCATTTAAAATCTTTCACATACACTAATTGAGTCAACTGAAATACACACTTAAGTGTTTAAAAAGTGTCTAAAATCTTTCATCAGATGAACCTGAAATTTGAGGCCAAAATCAGCCATTACCAGACCTACTCCTTAAGTCCTTATAAGCCTTGTTGCTCTCAGGCACAAGAAATATATATATATACAATTAAGGAAGCTCGTTTGTCATGTTTTGGAATTTTGGTAAGATTTTCCGAATCCTCTGGTTTTATCCATTTGAATGCATTAACAAAATTTGCCTGGTGACCCCCATTTTTCTTTTTATAATTCTTTTACATGTATAATGATAAGCTGTCTATTAAAGTCTTATAACATTTTAATTACTTTTTAATAGTTTTTGAAGACTTAAACTTGTTAATGATAAAGCTATGAAAAGTCAAGAGAGAACATTTTCCCGCCAAAATTTCAATGGCTAATATCTCGAAAACAAGCATGGGGACCTATATATTTTTTTTGCTCTTTTGATTCCTTTATTAATCCCCTATCAATATATGCTAGTGTTTTGAAAAGTTTATTACTTTGAAACTGAGAAGCCAGCTCCATTAAGTAAAAAAGAGTTTCATATGCTGATTATTATGAGGTCATTATCATCATACACAGTATCAACTTTTAAAACATCAGGCAAAAGATGGAGACTAAAGGCTTTAGATTTAATTATTTGTTTGGATTATCTCCCTTTGATGCATATTATTTTTAAATTTCCACCTAACATCATTACTTTTAGATATATATATATATAAAACTGAAATTATCAACAAGCAAAAGTACATGCTTGTTGAACGTGTTGAGTAATATATTTAGTGTGTATTAACCTTTTTGTTATCTTGAGTATGAAATACCATGTGTCATATCTTTAGTATGGTCTACAATATATTAATTAACTTATTTGTGATATATATTTTTTTGAGTTTTTTTTTAACTGAGATGGGTTTTTTTGGATTGTATAAATCATGTTTTATCTTTGGTGTTTATTACCTTAACTGTGTTGTATCTTTCCAAAGCTTTTTTCTGCAATTCTTCTCCTGAAATTATAAAAAAACACAATTAAACTAATTTTTTTTTATCAGATCATTGCATGTTGTAATTACTAGATTGTCTGTAAAGGGTTATCCTGTCCTGTCATTGATCCATTACTAGATTGTCTGTAAAGGGTTATCCTGTCCTGTCATTGATCCATTACTAGATTGTCTGTAAAGGGTTATCCTGTCCTGTCATTGATCCATTACTAGATTGTCTGTAAAGGGTTATCCTGTCCTGTCATTGATCCATTACTAGATTGTCTGTTAAGGGTTATCCTGTCCTGTCATTGATCCATTACTAGATTGTCTGTTAAGGGTTATCCTGTCCTGTCATTGATCCATTACTAGATTGTCTGTAAAGGGTTATCCTGTCCTGTCATTGATCCATTACTAGATTGTCTGTAAAGGGTTATCCTGTCCTGTCATTGATCCATTACTAGATTGTCTGTAAAGGGTTATCCTGTCCTGTCATTGATCCATTACTAGATTGTCTGTAAAGGGTTATCCTGTCCTGTCATTGATCCATTACTAGATTGTCTGTAAAGGGTTATCCTGTCCTGTCATTGATCCATTACTAGATTGTCTGTTAAGGGTTATCCTGTCCTGTCATTGATCCATTACTAGATTGTCTGTAAAGGGTTATCCTGTCCTGTCATTGATCCATTACTAGATTGTCTGTAAAGGGTTATCCTGTCCTGTCATTGATCCATTACTAGATTGTCTGTAAAGGGTTATCCTGTCCTGTCATTGATCCATTACTAGATTGTCTGTTAAGGGTTATCCTGTCCTGTCATTGATCCATTACTAGATTGTCTGTTAAGGGTTATCCTGTCCTGTCATTGATCCATTACTAGATTGTCTGTAAAGGGTTATCCTGTCCTGTCATTGATCCATTACTAGATTGTCTGTTAAGGGTTATCCTGTCCTGTCATTGATCCATTACTAGATTGTCTGTAAAGGGTTATCCTGTCCTGTCATTGATCCATTACTAGATTGTCTGTAAAGGGTTATCCTGTCCTGTCATTGATCCATTACTAGATTGTCTGTAAAGGGTTATCCTGTCCTGTCATTGATCCATTACTAGATTGTCTGTTAAGGGTTATCCTGTCCTGTCATTGATCCATTACTAGATTGTCTGTTAAGGGTTATCCTGTCCTGTCATTGATCCATTACTAGATTGTCTGTTAAGGGTTATCCTGTCCTGTCATTGATCCATTACTAGATTGTCTGTAAAGGGTTATCCTGTCCTGTCATTGATCCATTACTAGATTGTCTGTTAAGGGTTATCCTGTCCTGTCATTGATCCATTACTAGATTGTCTGTTAAGGGTTATCCTGTCCTGTCATTGATCCATTACTAGATTGTCTGTTAAGGGTTATCCTGTCCTGTCATTGATCCATTACTAGATTGTCTGTTAAGGGTTATCCTGTCCTGTCATTGATCCATTACTAGATTGTCTGTAAAGGGTTATCCTGTCCTGTCATTGATCCATTACTAGATTGTCTGTAAAGGGTTATCCTGTCCTGTCATTGATCCATTACTAGATTGTCTGTTAAGGGTTATCCTGTCCTGTCATTGATCCATTACTAGATTGTTTGTTAAGGGTTATCCTGTCCTGTCATTGATCCATTACTAGATTGTCTGTAAAGGGTTATCCTGTCCTGTCATTGATCCATTACTAGATTGTCTGTAAAGGGTTATCCTGTCCTGTCATTGATCCATTACTAGATTGTCTGTAAAGGGTTATCCTGTCCTGTCATTGATCCATTACTAGATTGTCTGTTAAGGGTTATCCTGTCCTGTCATTGATCCATTACTAGATTGTCTGTTAAGGGTTATCCTGTCCTGTCATTGATCCATTACTAGATTGTCTGTTAAGGGTTATCCTGTCCTGTCATTGATCCATTACTAGATTGTCTGTTAAGGGTTATCCTGTCCTGTCATTGATCCATTACTAGATTGTCTGTAAAGGGTTATCCTGTCCTGTCATTGATCCATTACTAGATTGTCTGTTAAGGGTTATCCTGTCCTGTCATTGATCCATTACTAGATTGTCTGTTAAGGGTTATCCTGTCCTGTCATTGATCCATTACTAGATTGTCTGTTAAGGGTTATCCTGTCCTGTCATTGATCCATTACTAGATTGTCTGTTAAGGGTTATCCTGTCCTGTCATTGATCCATTACTAGATTGTCTGTAAAGGGTTATCCTGTCCTGTCATTGATCCATTACTAGATTGTCTGTAAAGGGTTATCCTGTCCTGTCATTGATCCATTACTAGATTGTCTGTAAAGGGTTATCCTGTCCTGTCATTGATCCATTACTAGATTGTCTGTAAAGGGTTATCCTGTCCTGTCATTGATCCATTACTAGATTGTCTGTTAAGGGTTATCCTGTCCTGTCATTGATCCATTACTAGATTGTCTGTTAAGGGTTATCCTGTCCTGTCATTGATCCATTACTAGATTGTCTGTAAAGGGTTATCCTGTCCTATCATTGATCCATTACTAGATTGTCTGTAAAGGGTTATCCTGTCCTGTCATTGATCCATTACTAGATTGTCTTTAAGGGTTATCCTGTCCTGTCATTGATCCATTACTAGATTGTCTGTTAAGGGTTATCCTGTCCTGTCATTGATCCATTACTAGATTGTCTGTAAAGGGTTATCCTGTCCTGTCATTGATCCATTACTAGATTGTCTGTAAAGGGTTATCCTGTCCTGTCATTGATCCATTACTAGATTGTCTGTAAAGGGTTATCCTGTCCTGTCATTGATCCATTACTAGATTGTCTGTTAAGGGTTATCCTGTCCTGTCATTGATCCATTACTAGATTGTCTGTTAAGGGTTATCCTGTCCTGTCATTGATCCATTACTAGATTGTCTGTAAAGGGTTATCCTGTCCTGTCATTGATCCATTACTAGATTGTCTGTAAAGGGTTATCCTGTCCTGTCATTGATCCATTACTAGATTGTCTGTAAAGGGTTATCCTGTCCTGTCATTGATCCATTACTAGATTGTCTGTAAAGGGTTATCCTGTCCTGTCATTGATCCATTACTAGATTGTCTGTAAAGGGTTATCCTGTCCTGTCATTGATCCATTACTAGATTGTCTGTTAAGGGTTATCCTGTCCCTCATTTCTATATATGCAAACCCAACTGTAAAATTTGACAAAAATAACACTTGAAGGTTATAAATAAGTGTAACAGATTTGAAATTAAATCTAATATTTTGTACTTTAGTAAACTAGAAATGTGAAGAAAACTTTAAAATTGAAATAAAATTGTATTTTTATGCTCGAAAGTAATAAACCCCTACTTATATATGATCGATAAATGCTTGAATTGTTTATTTCCTGAATTCAGTTTTTACAGTCACGTTTGTCAGATGTAATGGGATGCTGGAAAATTACCATTGAAAAACAATATAGGTAAATGTTATCTGTTAAATCCTTTTTAATATCATAATATGCATAATGGAATAACATTTTTACAGTTTGATCTATAAAAAAAATAATCATGATTGTTGATATATAATTTTGTTTCTTTAGTTTTCTTTAACAAGCTACAAGTACAAATTCAATTCTAACTTGTAATTACATATACTGATGAATACTTATATAATAAAAAAAAGGGGGAGGGTTATAAATTACAGGAAATTTGTCAGCATGATTTTATGACTACAAAAACCTTGTAATGTACATCAGAAATGGACATGTCAATCATCCATTATAAGATATTTACCTGAGGCCCCCAGCAGGGACTTGATATTACACTACATCATCATTATTGCCCAAAGATACAAGGTTTAACAATTTGTTTGTAAAATAACATGTAATTAAATTGGTTTTCAAAGATATCATTAAAAACATTCATACGTCATAGTACATGACTAGGGTTTGACGAGGATTGACCTTCAAAGGGCCTCGTCTTCCTAATTTGTCATCATTAGTCGTCATAAGAATGATTATCTAGATCATATATACACATGATTATTTCTAATAATGGCTTCATCAAAATAAGGTAAGGAATAGGATCAAATAATAATATATACGAAAGTTTGAAAAAAACCCAGACCATGGACATCGTGTTCAATAGAACAATGTAAAAAGTCATTAAGATTTCAACAGGTGTTCAATGAAAAGAAATTTAAAAAATCAAGATATTTTTCAAGGTAATATTAATATTTTGATAAAATTATGTAGTATATTTTTTTCCCCTAATTGAAATATATAAAAACAATGCAATTATATTTCACTTCTCCATTAACTGTTATATGATTTTTACCTGATACAATATATGTATTTTTTATATCTAAAATTATTCCTGACTGGAATCAAGAAATGTGATTTATAGGAGATCATCTATTTATGTTCTATTGATTACTGGTATAGTGGTTTCTCACCTATAGCTGACGCTCTCTATATACTGTTAACATTAGGGTGTGGTGGCTCTTATACAGCTTGTAGGATTTTATACTTTATTCTAATACTTGTAATAAGAGGTAGGTCTCAAGAACCAGGAAAATATAAAAATTTCAATTTTAAAAAAGATTTTATTCAATTTTACTTATATATATATATATATATATCTCAAAGTTAAATGACTACAGATAATATAAATAATTTTAATATAGTATAAATGGATTTTGCTTATTTATAGACGGCATTGCCATGAATGCGCTGACCTATAGGTGCTTATGTTCAGTCTCTGGTTTATGGCTGTCTCATTGGTCAACTAACTTCATCTTTATATTCTCTAAAGCATCCTTGACCATCAATAACAGTGGTATAGGGACATCCTTAGGTATATAATACATTCAAGTGTTTAAACAACACACAGAGAAATGTCAGGAAGAAACAATAATGACCTATTGTTTGAATCGTAAGCATCATATCCTATCTCTCTCTATAACATTAGTATTGTTTGTTCACAGGAAACAAGCCAGACAAGTACTAGAGGACACAAACAACAGGTATGTACATTTTACTATCATAATTTGTTGGTTTGTATTAGTCCAGTCAATCTAGCATAAATTTGACCCTAACCTGAAAGTAATTGCAACAGAAGATTTTTAAGTTATAATCTTTAGCATTATCCCCAAATATACACAGAAAAAAGTCCCATAAAATCTAACTTGAGGAAAACTAAAAAAAATCACCATTTAAAATTCCTAAGGAGATTTGCATTGAAAAGGGAAATAACTCTTGCAAAAAAGGCAGAAATATCAATAAAAATTGATACAAAATTATAACTTTACCGCTTCTATTCATCAGAATGTATTGATTCTTGATTTTTAAGCGGTCTTTAGAGTATAACAAACAACTCTAAAGGTGTTTTCATATATTTTATCAAGCTATAATCTAGATTTCGTAATTTATTAGTTGACCATTTATTGAATTTTCCAACATGTCAAGGTGAAGCATCTCAAATTTGATAAAAATAATTAAGCATGTATTCTTTTTTTTGTGTTTTAAAGTTTCTTAAGATAAGTAAGTTGCTGAAAAAATATAACATACAGAGATAAACAATACCAAATTTTCACATTATTTTTTCAAAATGGTTACAAAGCTTCAAATTTGCAATTTCTTTAATGAAAAATGTACGAAAAAAAATTAAACTACCCATAACACTTCGGTTTTGTACATTTCATGAGCAGAAAATTATATAATTTAGTCAAATACAAACTTGTAACCACATCAAAGTATCATGCTATACATAAATTTCAAGAAAAACTACCAAAAACTGACCAAAAAAGGCTAATTTTTGCAAGAGTTATCTCCCCTCCCAATGTTAATTCCCATAGGAAATTTAAAATGCTGATTTTGAGTTTTCCGCAGGTTAGATTTTATGGGACTTTTTTCTGTGTATATAAAGGGCATAATACTATAGATTAGAACTAAAACATTTTCTGTCGCAATTAGTTTGAGGTTAAATCTTAGTTTGACTGGACTATACATAATTCAATAATAAAGACACATTTCCTAAAAGTTAACAACAGAAAAGATTGAGTGATACATTGGTTCTCCTTTTTTTCAAAAATAATCTAAACATATATTTAAAAAGAAAAAATATTCAAATATATCTGAATAGTTTATTTAATGTTCTACATTGACATTAATGCTGATGTTTCTCCTAAGTACATTGGTATTAATACTGTAACTCTGTATGTTGTAGCTAAATCAACCACTAATAGAAATAAAAGATATGGTGTGAGTGCCTATGAGACAATTCTACATTCAAGTCACAATGTGTAAAAGTAAATCATTATAGGTCAAAGTACGGTCTTTCACAAAAAAACAGCAATCTTTAAAGTGCCCCAAAATGTCAAGAGTAAAACAATTCAAACAGGAAAACAAACAGTCTATATCTATATGAAAACGAAAAAAAAGAAACACTTATGAATTAATAAGTTCATCATTTCAAGGCAATGCATAGACATCTAGCTTTGCGGTCATTAAACTTACAAGTCATTTTTTTGTACTTATACTCCAAAATCAAGCAATCAAAATGCTTGATTTCATATTTCTAGCATGATTTTTGTGCTCCGAGTACTGAGCAAAGTTTATGACTTCAAACCCTAAATATTAATTTAGTAAAGTTAATTGGTATATATTAATAATTTCACATATCATTCTATTACAGAGATCACAATGGGTTGTTGGTACAATCTAAAGAGAAACCTATGCTTCCAAGTCTTCATATTTCTAGTGATATTTACAGTCGACCTTGCAGACGTACTGAGTGACTGGTTATTCTTCAATGAAATGCGTCTGCAAGAGAAAGGCTTGGTATTCGGACCAATCGATACAAAACTCCTTTATGTTTTACTTGGATTCTCTTGTGTTGGAGTTTTAACATTTCTAGTGGAGATCGTGAATTTCGGAAGACATATATTTCGACCGGATGAGAAAGGTTGGTTGGATGTGGATTATCTGTCCACTTTTGTTGTTTGGGTGGAGGAAATACCACAAATATCAATCAGTGTCATTATAGCTGCTTGCCGTGAAGAAGGTGTCAGTGTATATCAAATTTCGAAAGCATCGGTCGTTATCATAGGGTGTTTCGCCAGGTTATTGATAGGTTTGATACGATACTGTCTACGTAGAAGACGAGGAGAATATAGAAACAAACAATCGTTTAAATGCTGTTCTGGAATACTTCTCTTTGGATTAGTTTTATCCGTGTTGGGCTCGTCTCTAGTTTTCATTTTTTCCCATATATTAAAGGATGGTGACAAAATTTCATTTCAAAAACCAAAAGAATTTATTTTAACAAAGCGTGATACAGCTAAGTATTTCCCACATGTTGGAATATTCCTCAATAGTAACGAACTTAGAAATGGGATCGATCAAACATATAGGCAGGATGAATGGATAAAACTCATGGATCTTACAGACTTAGAAAAAAGTCCACAGCCTGTGCAAAAAATAAAGTTTACAAAGAATGGAAACATGAAAATGAAAATTGTGACATCATCAACACAAAATTTGGGATCACTCACATCACAGAAACTTCGAACGGAATGTTATAATGAAACAAATGGCTGGTTTGTATCAAACTCCACAGAGTGTTCTAAGTTATTTACTGCCGCTGATGTTACGTCAGAATTTGTGATTTACTATAACTTTAAACCACAGTCGTCACATCAGATGTTTGGTGACGTCACTTATAATACTAGATACACATCCACTGGAGAGTGTTACAACGAACCTAACGTAAACAATACACGGCTATATTTAGAATATTTCAAGGCAACCCCACAAACTGAGGATAGATTTCACTTACTTTTGCCAAACGGAAATGTTTTTAAAACTTTATTTAAATTTTACACATCAGAGAACTTGATTCCAATAAAACAAGCGTGGATGACTGGATTTCTGGGATGTGAGAGCTCAGGCAGTGAAGCTCCACATTGGGACAAATCGTTACAAATCAAATGTTTTAATACTTAATATTGAAGCTGACTTTAGTGAACTTTTCAAAAGAAATCCACAATATAACTATAAGGACAAACCAGAGTTATCTCTCTTACAAGGAAATATAATTTTTTATGTGAGGCAGTTTTACAATTTTTATAATAAAGTATGATTTTTTATGATACATATATTTTTTTCTTGACTATATTTTAAAATAAGAAACTGATGTAAAAATCATTATAAAGCATTATTTTTATATATAGAAATTGTTTCCTAAAATTGAGACCGGAAATGGGGAATATGTCTAAAAGACAACATGACCAAAGAGAAGATAACAGTCAAAAGACACCTATGAGCCTTTAACGCATGCATTTCACATATATTGATTTACGTGCACAAGAAAACTGTCAAACATTTTATAATTCCTGTATATATCTGTTTATATCTGTATTGTTAGAAAATAATTGATTCAATTTTGTAGTTTACAACTAGCTAAAGGCAGCTGACATATTAGATACTGTCCTACAGATGATAAAACAAAATGAGTTTGAAATATATTTTGTTTTACATCAGGAAAACCCTTAGAAATGAAAATAAGATTGGCCAAGGGGTTCCAAAACATCGATATTAAAAGTATATACATATTATGGAAAACATCTGTGTAATATTTTTAAGCGCATTTTTATAGGCATAAATTTGCATGCATGTGTCAATGCATAATTTGTGTTCAGCCATTAAAAGGGAAAGAATGTCAACATTGAAAGTGAAACA
Source organism: Mytilus edulis (assembly GCA_019925275.1). Taxonomy (NCBI): domain Eukaryota; kingdom Metazoa; phylum Mollusca; class Bivalvia; order Mytilida; family Mytilidae; genus Mytilus; species Mytilus edulis. Next base: position 2,196,431 of record CM034360.1, on the reverse strand, counting down.
AAGGTAAACCGTTTTGTTGACTAATTCAATTAACAAACTAGAGGCTCTAAAGAGCCTGTGTCGCTCACCTTGGTCTATGTGAATATTAAACAAAGGAAGCAGATGGATTCATGACAAAATTGTGTTTTGGTGATGGTGATGTGTTTGTAAATCTTACTTTACTAAACAGTCTTGCTGCTTACAATTATTTCTATCTATAATGAACTTGGCCCAGTAGTTTCAGTGGAAAATGTTAATAAAAATTTACAAATTTTATGAAAATTGTTAAAAATTGACTATAAAGGACAATTACTCCTTAGTGGGTCAATTGACCATTTTCAGATTTGCTCTAATTGCTTTGTTTTTTGAGTTATAAGCCAAAGACTGCATTTTACCCCCATATTCTAATTTTAGCCGTGGCGGCCATCTTGGTTGGTTGACCGGGTCACGCCATACATTTTTTAAACTAGATAACCAAAAGATGATTGTGGCCAAGTTTGGATTTATTTGGCCAAGTAGTTTCAGGGGAGAAGATTTTTGTAAAAGATAACTAAGATTTACGAAAAATGGTTAAAAATTGACTATAAAGGGCAATAACTCCTAAAGGGGTCAACTGACCATTTCGGTCATGTTGACTTATTTGTAAATCTTACTTTGCTGAACATAATTGCTGTTTACAGTTTATCTCTATCTATAATAATATTCAAGATAATAACCAAAAACAGCAAAATTTCCTCAAAATTATTAATTCAGGGGCAGCAACCAAACAACGGGTTGTCCGATTCGTCTGAAAATTTCAGGGCAGATAGATCTTGACCTGATAAACATTTTTACCTCATGTCAGATTTCCACTAAATGCTTTGGTTTTTGAGTTATAAGCCAAAAATTGCATTTTACCCCTATGTTCTATTTTTAGCCGTGGCGGCCATCTTGGTTGGTTGACCGGGTCACGCCACACATTTTTTAAACTAGATACCCCAAAGATGATTGTGGCCAAGATTGGATTAATTTGGCCAAGTAGTTTCAGAGGAGAAGATTTTTGTAAAAGATAACTAAGATTTACGAAAAATGGTTAAAAATTGACTATAAAGGGCAATAACTCATAAAGGGGTCAACTGACCATTTCGGTCATGTTGACTTATTTGTAAATCTTACTTTGCTGAACATAATTGCAGTTTACAGTTTATCTCTATCTATAATAATATTCAAGATAATAACCAAAAACAGCAAAATTTCCTCAAAATTACAAATTCAGGGGCAGCAACCCAACAACGGATTGTCTGATTCATCTGAAAATTTCAGGGCAGATAGATCTTGACATGATAAACATTTTTACCTCATGTCAGATTTCCTCTAAATGCTTTGGTTTTTAAGTTATAAGCCAAAAACTGCATTTTACCCCTATGTTCTATTTTTAGCCGTGGCGGCCATCTTGGTTGGTTGACCGGGTCACGCCACACATTTTTTAAACTAGATACCCCAATGATGATTGTGGCCAAGTTTGGTTCAATTTGGCCCAGTAGTTTCAGAGGAGAAGATTTTTGTAAAAGTTAACAACGACGACGGACGACGGACGAGGGACGCCGGACGCAAAGTGATGGGAAAAGCTCACTTGGCCCTTCGGGCCAGGTGAGCTAAAAATCATTCTGACTCAGGTAAAAACTTTAATCAACTTTTTTTTTAACCTATAACATGAAATCAAACAGACCTATGAAAATCTAATTGCATGAGGTTGCAATTTATTTATTTTTGTTGATGTCAGGTTATGTGATCGTCATTAGTATTTGGTTGTCATCTTAATAGTTAATTAGATGGCATGTCGACTAATATACACATGAAATTATAGAGTACCAGTCCTATACATACTTTGTGAACTGTTCATTTAAGACTTATTGTAATTTCGATATACGTTTCAGTATGTTATAAATCAAATTTGAGAGAATTTGAGTCAAATCAGTGAACATGAATTTGACAGCTAGTTCCCCTTTCATAAACAACTGTATAAAATTGAACATTATGCAAGGTTAAGTTTTTAAAAGGATCAGATTTGCTTTTAATAGTTCTTGTTTATTTGGTAATTGAGTTGGTATGTGAGAAATTATACAATAATGATATAATACTTGTGTGACATATGTAATATGGACTTGACATCATTTTTACACTTCAGTATATAAGACAAAGTTCTAGGCTCTTTACTGCTAGTGAAAACAAAATGTTAAAAAAATAATATTAATGCCGATGATAAATATACTGATAAAGCCTGCAATGCAATGTTGGTTTAAAACACATGCCATCTCATACCTATCAAAGACAACTTGTGCATGATTTTGCTTACTTGTACTCTTCAACTATGAGCAAAACCTAAGCTTTAATAGTACAAATGCCCAAAATGTAGAACAATTCCAAAGTGAAAACAACAGTGAGATTTATATTATAAAATATCCCAATATTGTTACTTCAGAAATTATTGCAAAAAATGCGACAGGGTTATAATGCAATAATCATGATAATTTTAAACTTGCATTTTGAATTTTTTATTTGAATTAAACAGGATTTATCTCAATATCACAAGAACAAAAATTGCATTTTAGTCTCATGTTACAAAATAATAAATGCATGCAATAATTTCGGAATTTACAGTAATAAAATGCTACACTGAGCCAAGCCTGATACAACTGCATTGTGTGAGGTATCAAGGTAAAAATTGAAATTTCAATATATAAATTGTAATATTTAGCTATTGGGAGAAATGCCATATTCCATTAGATAAAGAGGCAGGTTCTTTATATGGTCAATTAATGTTTGTGTTCTACAACAAAATAAATGAAAAACACATTTGGTGACAAAGTATTGCACTTGCACTACAATGCAAAATCCATACATCAAAATCTTAATCCAAAAAAAATATGTCAAATGTTTAACAACCATCTTGGCGACAGAAGAATTTAAAGGAAATAAATCTATGTCGGCTAAGACATGGTTTATATTAGAAGTTTATCAGTTCAATATTTTGATCACAACAGTAGAAGTCACCAGTGACAATATAACCTACGATGATCTACCTATCTGGAACTTATCTCAATATACAACAAAAGTCAGGTAAGAAAATAAGTTTGAATTTTTTCCTGATCGTATAAAAATTATTTGTTTTTATTATCATAACCATTGGCATTGACAAAACCCAAAGATGATAAAATAAATAGAAAAGCAAATTCTATATTTTTAAGTAACAGTTTATTATATAACAGTTTAAAAGTTTAAGACACAAAGTTTCTTTATTTTGGAATAAAAGATATATCAATTTGTAGAATTATTACTGCAAGAATTTTGTTTGCATTTGATTCATTTATTGTTGTGTGTTTAATATGTCATGCATATTCAGGACATTCTATTTGATTATAATGCAACCCAAATAATGTATATTTTAACATCTATATATGAATATGAGATGCTGTTTTCCATATTGAAATTCAAAAAGTAAACAAAAACTACTCTACTGTTTTACAACAAAAGAATTGTTCATCCTATCACAAAGCTTGACCTACAATAATATCTTTGCTTCCTGCAGTTTCTTAGTCATCAGATTCAGAACATTCTTTTCGTATTTGCAACCTTTAAAATAAGGTATATATTTAAAAAAAAAAAAAGAAAAGAAGCAATGTATAAATATGAAGTGCTGTTCTCAATATTGAATTGAAATTCAAAAAGTAGCAACGCTTGACAATACAATGTTCATCATATCACAAAGCTCTGAAATATCTCTTTGCATCCTGGCATTCTTAGTCATTTAAATAAAAATGATTGACCCTTGAACTTTTGTACTTGAAGTACTTATAATTCTAACTAATTTCGTACAATTCTAGTTTCAAATTAGTTTGCAGGTGTATTGATTTATACAAAATAATGATAACAACAAACAAAAATGTTTGTTATACAAATAAAGCTTATCATACAAGATAATATCAATGATAAAATCCAAAAATAAAACCATTGACTGCTAGGAATAATGGAGCTTTATCCATGGTAAAACATCTTTCTCTTAAATATCAATTTTTTTAAAGTTTTTTTAAGTTATATTAAGTCAGAAATATATGTGCTACACTTTGACTTTATTTTTTTTTCAAAGAGGGCTAATTGACAGCTTTATTTCAATGATATAATATTTATGTGATATTATACTTTCACTCTTATTCTTCTATGTTTAATCTTAAATAAACTTTTTTTGTACAGAAAGTCTATAATTATGTCTTATATTTTCTGTTCATTTCCACAGTAATAGTTTGAGGTACCATAATAACTAATTATCATAATAATATTTCAAGTTTTCTATCCAATACTCTATAAAACTTTTTTTGTAAAAAAATTAAACTGTAAATTTTTACAGAAAGTCTATAATTATGTCTTGTATTTTCTTTTCATTTTCACAGTAATGGTTTAATAACTTAACTATCATAAAAAAGTTTCTATCCAATACTCAATAAAACTTTTTTTTGTAAAAAAAATTATGAATTTAAACCATCATTGTTTACTTTCCAGTCTACCAGATGACACAATGCCTACAAAAATAGCCGTAGAGGAGGCTCCGATGGAGATGACGGAGCTAGAAAGGAAGTCTTCTATGACGAAGCTAGACAGAAAGTCCTCTAACGGGAAAACTGAGAAGTTTGAACAGGCTAACCCAGAGACGGAAGCAATAGAGAAATGTTGTCCATGTATACATACAGTCCGACATAAAATGTGGTTTAAGTGTTTTGTTTTCATAATAGTTTTTGGATTAGACGCTACAGATTTAATCTGTGACTGGCTGTTATTTAAAGATGTCTTTCTTACAGAAGAGGGTTTAGTTTATGGACCTCCTGAACCAGCTATAACATGGTCACTTCTCGCTTTTTCTATTCTTGGAACATTTACTTTCATTTTTGAAATTTCTAATTTGTGGTGGGAAGTTTTCCGTGAAAATCCCTGGATAGATTCGGACATGGCATCAGCCATTACAATTTGGGTTGAGGATGTTCCTCAGATAGCTCTAAACGTTGCTATTGTCGTCTGCCGTGAGGAAGCTATCAGTTACCTACAGCTTGTGAAGGCAAGTGTTATGATTTTTGGAATATGTATCCGTATAATTGTATCTTTAATTCGTTACTGCAGTAAGACCAACCTAGCTAAAACAAAAGAAAAGACGAAATGGGCGAGAACACATGTTGCATACAGTCTTCATAATGTTTGGACTGATTCTAATCTTTGCTGGATCTGTAACGGTTTTCTTTTGTACTCAGTTTGAAAGAAGTTTGGATGGTGTAATAAAATTCAACATTCCACGTACACTATTTGAGGGGAAGTATGACGATGAAAGATACTTTGATAATGTCAGCATGTATTTCAATCATCCAGTCATTGATTTTGAAAGCAGCATAGAAAAAGCTAACTGGGTCCGTCTCATTACTTTATATGATGTACGAGAAAAACAATCTGAAACTTTTAAAATTGAATATGATGAAACTACAAAAACCAAGTTAATAATCTGGCAGACTGGAAGTTCTCAATTGTTAGTTGCAAAGGAATGCTACACAATGGACAAAACAGCAAAAACTGTTACACGAGCAACTGGGACATGTAATTCAAATTTTATCACTGGGAATAGAGTGAAATTCATCTTCAAATTCACTTTCATCAAACCAAATGTTCCAAATCTAATTTTTGGGGACATCAAATTTAACACAAAGGTTAACGAGACAAACAAAGCTTGCCATGACCCTGATATCAGGATCTTTGATGATATAAGGAACCGTAAAGTTGGTGCCGTGACCCACCCAGTGATTCATTATTATAGAACACAATCAACAGCTTCACAAGACCATCATACAATCTGGACTACTGGACAATCAGCACGATTTTTCAGAGTAAAATCAGACTTAATCGATATAACAACCGTTTGGAAGACAGGATTTGGATACTGTGAAAGTTCTGGTAGTTTAGCCCCCACCACAAGACAGATATAGGAGTGGACTGTAATTCATAAACATACTGTGTATTATCTTTACATTAATGTTAAAATAAATCACTTTTCATACGGAAAAATTTCCTGCAAATGGAAGGAAATAAATAAAAGTAGGGTAAAGGGTCAGTGCATGGCAAACCAACAACATCTAAATGATAAATCACCTGATAACTGAAAGTAAACAAACAAGAAGTGAAATTTAAAAAATATATAGATAAATACACATTACGAGAAAAGAAATCTAAAAGTAAACTTATTGGATGTCTAGATCATCTATTTAAATGTAATCAGTGCTGTTTTGTTGCTGTCTCTTTGAATACTTAAGTAACCATATCTCCTTTTATCCATACATGTTGGAAAAGTTTGTGTGCAATAAAATTGAGAATGGAAAGAGAATGCGTCAGAGACTACAACCTGACTAAAGTGCAGAAAACACACAAATCCCACACCTTGAGATATTCTTCAGCTGGCCCCTAAACAAAAATGTGTACTAGTTCAGTGAAAATTAACGTAAGACTAAACTCCAAAACATATAAATGAAAAACAAAATATAAAGATCATACAAGACTTACAATGTCCATAGGCTTCTAACCTGGGACAGGCACAACAATGTGGTGGGGTTAAACATGATAAGTTAGATCTCAACCCTCAATATATATATGCAAAACTGTAAACCACAACAGTTCATGTGGTGCATAAAATTCCTTAGCCAGAATCTAAAATATTTATAGTATAACTAATCGCCGTATTTGAATATCAAAAATAAGACAACGCGTGACCGAATGACGCATGGATTAAACGAGTGCGCAGCACAAGTTTAATCCATAGCAGCGTTCGGTCACAAGTTGTTTTATTTTTGATATTCAATTACGGCGATTAGTTATACTTTTTATTACATTGTCAAATGTCTTTTTTTATGAAATTAATGTAGAAAATGTAAGGAACTATATGTTTTCCTACGCATTCCCAATTTGTTTTGATCCGACGTTATCAATGTATTGACAACGCCTATTGTTGTATGACATCAGAGAGTGAAATAACCACATTTATTTCACATGTGAAATTATCGGTTTTATCTAACTGGGAAATCAATGTAATTCATTGCAACCAATGTAATAAAACTTGATAAATTTGATTTTATAGTTTGCTAGAATTTCAAAAGCATAGAACCAAATAATTAAATGGTTTATTTTCTTCAATTTATATTATCATCCATTTGGCTTTTTAGTGAGTGCCTGATTCAATTTATTTCTGTTTATTTTTTGTAAATATTGTGTTAAATGTTTCAAAAATAAAACTATATTGAAGAAGTACATTTCTTATGGATAATGTGTGAAGACATGGTGGAAGATCATTCACTTTTTAAATCTGACCTAATAAAACATTGTTGCAGATATCTTTAGTTTAATTATTTATTGTTATCATATATTAAGTATTTACATGTATTTACAGAATTTTAATATGTCTGATAAAAAAAAAGACAACACACATTCAAATTAAACATCAGAACATTAAATCAATTCTTAACAGAAAACCTGTCATGATCAATGGTTTTCAAATATTGGATCATAAAACAATATAAATGTTACCAAGGTTCATATCAGTGAAATCATTTCTAAAATAGTCTCAACACAAAAATTATGGGCGTTTTTCAGGGGCGTAGCTTGGCATTTTTGATGTGTACGCAATGCTGGGGACGGAAATCATACGGCAGGGGTCTAGGGGCCGCTTAAGGCCCCCAAAAGCTCTGGGGTAAATGGTGCAAAATCCTGCATTCTCGCAATTTCCGTGGACTTAAAATAACCTCACAGAAATCTTACTTTCAGGAGAAACAAGTCAACTTTGGAAATCAATAATCAGAGAAAAACAAAGAAACCCATACTGTTGGCTTAACAATTTGATTTTTTCCTAATGTGTAATGGGTTAACACCACATCTTCCTATATCTATAAATTTTCGATGTGTACGCAACTGCGTTTTTGCGTACGGGTTGCTACGCGCCTGTTTTTATTTATGATATTGAAGTTCTACAAAACTTCAAACATAGATTTAACCTTATATATAGTCCAATATTATCTAAACCTAGTTTATTATTGGAGATAATGAAGAAAAACTCATATCAGACAAAGTGTTACTCAATTAAACCATTTTACTTGTATATAAATTATTAAAGGGAGCTACTTTACATTAATACAGTGGATAGTTCATTTATAAGGCTGATTGAACACTGGGACTTTTTCATGGTTTATACAATATCAGAAGACCTTAGGGATGTTTGTTACCTTTGGTGAGGCTAAGGAATTCGAGTCAGATGTTCGCATTCTTTGGGTTTTATCATACAATACATGGTTAATATTTTGCCCCATAAAACCCATTTTTCTTTTCATATATGAAGACTTCAACAGCTCATAAAAGGTCATTTACCAAAATTCAACCAGATTCTATATTTCTTTTCTTTTGATTTTAGGTCCAAATAATACCAATACAAATATAAGGTAAAAAGTCGATCCGAGTCATCCTTTTTCTGTCATTTTTAAAAAAATCAAATATCTCGTAAAGGCATGAAGGAGCTCCATGAACTTTCAATATTTTTGTTTATTTTGGTCCTATCAATGCTCTTCTGACCAAAAGTATCAATATTAAATTCTAGATTTTTTACATCCTTTAGTTCTTAAAAATTGAGAAAACATTGGCCTGAAAGATCTGCTGATATGAATAAATAATAAGAAGGAAATAAATCAATGAGACAGCAACCAAACAAATATATAACAAACAAAAAATGTGAGAGCATGTCATCAACAATACACACGGAGAATCACCAAGACCTTATTATCAGTGTACAAAATGAAATGAGGGGCATGGATGAAGACATGTTGGTTGTGAACAAATAAAATGAATGATTGGCGTTGTTTCTTAACAATTTATAAAATGTTGACACAAAGATACTTCCTGCTTTTATAATTTTGATAGAAAATGTAAATCAGGCAAAGAAGATGAAAATTGGTGACATTAAACCAAGTAAAACAAGCAAAACTTCAAAGTCATTTAACCACTGACAGAAATAACCTCTTTGGAAATGAGAAATGCAAATGCTTATACAACTGCATACCAGATATCATTGAGTTATAATAAGTGGTTCCCTTTCAACAAACCTCAACACAAATACATTTAAACTGATAAACAATACATAAGTTTTAAGGTCAATGAACAATGATGATAGAGAGGGAACATATAATCTCCATGGAGATGAGAATTTCAAATGTTTATACAAATGCATACTAAATCATCAGCAATCATTAGTTGATGTGACATTACATTCATGTAAACTTCATTTACCTAAATATATAACCTCATAATAAACTATTTACGACCTTGGCTTGAAGGTCACAACAATTAGTTTTAAAGATGGTCTATGTGCTTTGTGCTCAAACATTTACCCGTGTTCAATGTGGCACAAAATAAAGGGACACAGATCTCCATCTGCCATTATAGTCCCAAAAGTTGCTATAAACATTTAAATTTGTAACCTATAAATATGATATGGTATGTCCCTTTCAGACAAGAAACTTTGCTAATGTGTTGATTTACAAACTGTGCCCCTCTACCCTCAAATCCTTGTGAGGGGCACAATTTACTTGAATATGACCTATAACCTTGACACTTACCTGTATCTGTGACCTCCTGGTGTACAACTGTAGATTTGGCTGTGTCAAATGCTCCTGTTCTCATAACATAGTCTGTACTTAGTGCTAAAATATTCACCCAGTGGCCATGACCTATAACCTTGACACTTACCTGTATCTGTGACCTCCTGGTGTACAACTGTAGCTTTGGCTGGGTCAAATGCTCCTGTTCTCATAACAGTCTATACTTAGTGCTTAAATATTCACCCAGTGACCATGACCTATAACCTTGACACTTACCTGTATCTGTGACCTCTTGATGTACAACTGTAGCTTTGGCTGGGTCAAATGCTCCTGTTCTCATAACATAGTCTGTACTTAGTGCTAAAATATTCACCCAGTGACCATGACCTATAACCTTGACACTTACCTGTATCTGTGACCTCTTGATGTACAACTGTAGCTTTGGCTGGGTCAAATGCTCCTGTTCTCATAACATAGTCTGTACTTAATGCTAAAATATTCACCCAGTGACCATGACCTATAACCTTGACACTTACCTGTATCTGTGACCTCTTGATGTACCACTGTAGCTTTGGCTGGGTCAAATGCTCCTGTTCTCATAACATAGTCTGTACTTAATGCTAAAATATTCACCCAGTGACCATGACCTTGTAAAGTCCGACAAAGCACACCCTGTAAATATATTCAATAAAATTTAGTTTGTTGTTTACATGATTTAAGGAATGAAATTTTGAAAGTTAAATTACAGTTTTACATTTAATTTTAACTTTCTTTCACATTAATTATGCATGTTCACATCTGAATTTTTTCAAGGTCAAAGTAAATGGTCAAATACATCATGCAATATGAAACACACTTTAACTTGAAGGTCAACACCTACACATACACAACCAATAAACTATCAGTTACTGTGGAACAGCTATATCATGTGGCTTTTAAAGTCCTATCTTAAACTCCAATAATAATTGCAGAGGAAAGTTGGAACTGTAAGTCTCTGTTTACTTACAATACCTGTTATTAGTATTCTGTAATTAGGGAAGTAATGATTGCTGAAAATACTTCACATGTTATGACATGCAAACATGAAGCTTGATACCAAATTTCAGGAAACTTTAATTCCTGTAAATATGAAGTTGATTGCAATTGGCCATGAATGTGAAAAGGCATCATATGGTATATACCTCACATGAACCTCCTAGACCAGGGACAGATGGAAGGACAAAACAGATGGACAAAGGTAAACCAGTGTGCCATCCCTCCTTTTGATCCAAAGGTCGTACACGAACATAACCTGTCTCTTGATGCTTCCATCAAAGTCAATATAATTGAATCAAACTGACGAGGTTTCTAGTATTTTACATATATTTATTGTTTAAATTCATATTTACTCACATCTTCAGCTCTCCAGACTTTAACTGTTCTATCTTGTGATGCTGTATACAATAAATTAGTCCCTCCCCACTTCACACAAGTCACAGACTGTAAATGACTGGATAAAATAAGTGTACATGTACTCAGCAATGTATCCCAAAGTCTGACTGTTCCATCCTGAAATCATTCGATACAATAGTCAGTAACGTGTACCATACCCTAACTAATAAGACAATGATCTTAACAATATAAGGCAGTAAGATCAAAGGGAAAAATTACAAATTGTCTATAATAAAGCGTATTAAGGTTAATTTAAGAATTTGTCAAAATCTAAACAATGCCATTATTTAAAAACTGAAATTCATATGTGTAACTACTGACAACCAAACGGGTCAATAAAGATTTTGTTAAGTTATGTTGGAGAAAAGAAACTAAAAACTCAGCATCTTTTATATTTGTAAAGGGACATAACTCTAGAAAGGTAAAAGTGAAGCCACTCAAATCCATAGCTGATCGGTATTTGTGGTAATAAGCATTGTTTACAAGTTTCCTAGCATTTCGTTGTGGCAAATAATTAAAAGAAAAAGAACAAAAACTAGTTTTTTTATTTAAGGACAGACATGAGCATCACTTAATGCAACCTATGGCGAGTAAGTCAGTCAATCTTACTTATCATATAATTTCTAAAATTTATAATCGTAATAGTATTAACAAACATTTTAACTTAAAAAATAAAGATTCTATCATTATTTTTTTAGTAAAAAGAAGTAAAGTTTTAAAGGCTTTCTAAAGGCACTTAAAATTTGGCCATCCAAAGGTGTATGATGTAAATATAATCAGCCTAAGACTTTATGAGCTTCACAATTGAATTATTTAACTATTTCATATGTGTTAATCATCATTTAAAACAACAGATTTGATAAATGAAATAGAGCTATACATACTTTTGACGAACTTGCTAGAAATCTACATTCTGGGTCTCTGAAATAAGATAAAAATAGTCACAAATAAACTGACAAACATCTGTAGGAATTTTCATCAAAATAGTTGTGGACAATTAAACAAATCTTCTAAAAACATATAGTCAACCAAACCATACAGTATTTTCTCCTAAACTTAGTTATTTAATGTTTAAATCCTCTAACCCTATCCCAAGGCAGGTAAAGTCATAGACAAACTGGTGTGTATTTTTTTGTCATGCATTGCAGCATTTAGGAGTAAGAGAAGACTGGTTGACATGCCTGATACATTTGCCACTGAACGTTAAGCACCATACTACATTGTACTATTTGTAATGGGTAATTGATTTAATAACATATAAAAAGGAAATATTGTACAAATGATCAGGTCAGATTAGTATCGTGTTTTTTACACAAGAAATAGAGATCTGTGAAAAGGGGAGATAATTGCAGGAGAAAGGCATGAATGGCAAAGTTTTAACAATACATTATGTATTGTTGTGTGTATGATTGTTGACATTGGCCTGAGGTATAGGGGGAGGGTTGAGATCTCACTTAACATGTTTAATCCCCGGCATTTTTGTGCCTGTTCCAAGTTAGGACCCTCTGGCCTTTGTTAGTCTTGTATGATTTTTAATTTTAGTTTCTTGTGTATATTTCGAAGTTTAGTATGGCATCCATTATCACTGAACTAGTATACATTTTTATTTAGGGGCCAGCTGAAGCATGCCTCCAGGTGCAGGAGTTTCTTGCTGCATTGAAGACCCACTGGTGAACTTCAGCTGTTGTCTGGTCTTTGGTCCAGTTGTTGTCTCTTTGAAATCATTTCCATTCTAAATTTTACATGCATATATATATGTACATCAAAATAAACTTACAAATGTAATGGTTTCCATGTTAACCATGTAATCCACTGCCTGTGTCCCGTTAAGGTTTTTCCTGTCTGTAACCCTGTTGATGGGTCCCATATACAAATCTACAAAGTGTTTATAGTATGAAAGATGGAAAACTTTTGTATATGGTGCTTGAATGCAACTTGTTTTTTCACAGTTGATTATTTGTATTTTTTATTTCAAAATGTTTCACTTTTGTGTAAGTCATATATTAAATATTTTAATAAAAAAAAGAAGGAAAACCCCAAAAAGTCCTTCAACTGGGCCAAATCAACAAAGTACCCCAAAAAGTCCTTCAACTGGGGCAATTCAATAAAGAACCCTAAAAAGTCCTTCAACTGGGCCAAATCAATAAAGTATCCCAAAAAGTCCTTCAACTGAGACAAATCAATAAAGTATCCCAAAAAGTCCTTCAACTGGGCCAAATCAATGAAGTACCCCAAAAAGTTCTTCAACTGGGCCAAATCAATAAAGAATCCTAAAAAGTCCTTCAACTGGGCCAAATCAATAAAGTACCCCATAAAGTCCTTCAACTGGGCCAAATCAATAAAGTACCCCATAAAGTCCTTCAACTGAGCCAAATCAATAAAGTACACCAAAAATGCCTTCAACTGAGCCAAATCAATAAAGTACCCCAAAAAGTCCTTCAACTGAGCCAAATCAATAAAGTACCCCAAAAAGTCCTTCAACTGAGACAAAAAAATCAATAAAGTATCCCAAAAAGTCCTTCAACTGGGCCAAATCAATAAAGTACCCCAAAAAGTCCTTCAACTGGGCCAAATCAATAAAGTACCCCAAAAAGATCTTCAACTGAGACAAATCAATAAAGTATCCCAAAAAGTCCTTCAACTGGGCCAAATCAATAAAGTACCCCAAAAAGTCCTTCAACTGGGCCAAATCAATAAAGTACCCCAAAAAGTCCTTCAACTGAGCCAAATCAATAAAGTACCCAAAAAAGTCCTTCAACTGAGCCAAATCAATAAAGTACCCAAAAAGTCCTTCAACTGGGCCAAATCAATAAAGTACCCAAAAAGTCCTTCAACTGAGCCAAATCAATAAAGTACCCAAAAAAGTCCTTCAACTGAGCCAAATCAATAAAGTACCCCAAAAAGTCCTTCAACTGAGCCAAATCAATAAAGTACCCAAAAAGTCCTTCAACTGGGCCAAATCAATAAAGTACCCAAAAAGTCCTTCAACTGGGCCAAATCAATAAAGTACCCCAAAAAGATCTTCAACTGAGACAAATCAATAAAGTACCCCAAAAAGTCCTTCAACTGAGACAAATCAATAAAGTACCCCAAAAAGTCCTTCAACTGAGCCAAATCAATAAAGTACTCCAAAAAGTCCTTCAACTGAGCCAAATCAATAAAGTACCCCAAAAAGTCCTTCAACTGGGACAAATCAATAAAGTACTCCAAAAAGTCCTTCAACTGGGGCAATTCAATAAAGTACTCCAAAAAGTCCTTCAACTGAGCCAAATCAATAAAGTACCCCAAAAAGTCCTTCAACTGGGACAAATCAATAAAGTACTCCAAAAAGTCCTTCAACTGGGCCAATTCAATAAAGAACCCCAAAAAGTCCTTCAACTGGGCCAATTCAATAAAGAACCCCAAAAAGTCCTTCAACTGGGCCAAATCAATAAAGCATTAGTGCCATTTTATATATCTGTTTACAGTACAGATTAAGTCTATGGATGTTATCACACACTTTGCGGCAGGCGGGTAAAGTCATAGATAAACTGGTGTGTCTGTATTTAATTAGTTTGGTAATACTCTTAAAGAATGATGGTAAACATGGAAGATATAATAAATAGATGTAAATTTACTTTATTCTGAATTCTAGTTCCTTCAAATTATCAAAAAGTCTGATAATATATATATATATATATATGTCTCTTCACTGAGAAATTTGTTTTGCATGCACACATAAAAATTCTATCCAACGCAATAAAAGGTTTGATCATTGTTTACAATTTAGACATGTCATGCATGTATAAATATATATGTGGTATTCACATTATAAATCAAAAGTCAATTGACAGAAATATTGGTATGTTTCATAATAAGTTTTACAAATTTAACAATTGTACCTGGCTAAAATATTGATGACCAACTTACCTGACTATTTTTACAGCCTGAGGCTAGCTTTTTACCATCAGGTGACCAGCTTATACACAATACCCAATGTTTATGTGCTGAAATAAATCCCGGTAAATTAAATCTAACATTAATTTTAAACCAATCTTCATCAAGTTCATGTATACACAATATAAAATTTCTGTGAGCTAAAAATACAATTAAACAAGATAATTTTCTCTTTCATTAAACCTTGCGACCCAAAATGAACCACATTTTTTCAGAAAAGTTTAATTGGATATAAAGCAGATTGACAAACACCAATTTTTATTAAGAGAAGCCTTATATTTCATTAACAGCATTGAACAATAGAACTTGATTACAACGTTCAGCTGATCTTTACAGAGTTGTCTCCCTATAGTGTTATGTACCACCTTAATTGTTCATCATGACGAAATTAGAATCAATGAGTGGTTAAATACACACTGGTGTTATGTTCCATCCCTATCTGATCAGGGATAATAATAATAATAATAATAAATTCTTTATCTAAAGAGGGTAAACACAGTTACATATCATGCATATATACAGATCTAGACCATTACAAATACTATTTAAATTATCTCCCATGAAAACAATTAATACCCTGTGATCAATAACATCCAATTCTTGAACCAATGCATACAAACATCATAAACTTAGTCTTCTGTGCATGATTTTATCATTTTTATCGCATAAATTTCGTATAATTGTCATTTTTTTTTTATCGGTCAGTGTTGTGAAAATATGGCAGGTAATTAAAGTTCGTGTTTTGATGCCGAAGTTTAATTATTGTCACCTGTTTGTCAACAATCAACAAAAAAACATGTATATTGAGCACATGTTTAACATGTACAATCAGATAATAGTTTATTTTTAGGACATCCATGTGTATTGTGATCACTGTATTTTTACGAGATGGGTCACACTGAGGTCACTTTGCATACGGAAAATAAAGTTAACTTCTTCTGAATATGAACAAATTAAAGAATTTTCTTCAGAAATTTCAGAGATTCATACACTTAAACATAAGTTATAATTGAAAACTACAAAAATGATTATTTTGGGCCCCCTTTTTCACCACTTTTTCCTAAAATATTGGGGCAATAACCCCCAAATCAATCCCAACCTTCCTTTAGTGGTATTGAACCTTCTTGTAAAAATTTATAGAGATCCATGAACTGAAACACAAGCTATTGTCTGTAAACTAGAAAAATGCTTCTTTTTGGCTCTTTTTTGGCCCCTTATTCCTACATATTCGTGAAAATTAGCCCCAAACTGAATCCCAGTCTTCCCTGTGTTATATGGAAACTTATGGTATAATGTCATCTAGAGATCCATACAGTTACACAGAAGTCATTGTCTTGAAACTAGAAAAATGCCTGTTTGGCCCCTTTTTGGCCCTCAATTCCTAGACTATTTGCCCAATAACCCCTTAAAATAAATCCCAACCTTCTACTTATGGTATTAAACATTGTGGGACAATTTCAGAACTATTGAAATACTAAGGCCTAAAATAAAATTTTATTTGTTTGGCATTACCGCCTGACCCACTGGAAAACTTGCCGCCCAAATAATTTTATTTGCGTTTCAGGAATTTATTTTTTTTTATTTAAAAAAAAATCAAAATTGTGCCGGAATTTGATCTATCCGCCGAGTTTGTTCCTGGCTTTACTTATTTCAAATCACGATCTTAAAAGCGCTTGCCTTACACTGTGTTGAGAGCAAACATTTAAATGACTTGGAATAGAAAAAGTCTGCCAAAAGTAATGTCAAAGAGGCTGGCAGGGGAAAGCATCTCCCAATGCGCTATGCTGCAATGAATTGGTTAAGGGAAATGGATTTTATCAAAAATCAAATTTTCAGCTATTCTTTGAAAGAAACGTTCTGAGAGACTTTGTAGAGGACTCAAATTTTATCTTTTGTAAAGCAGAAACAGATGATTTCTGCTTGACTTTGTCGCTTCACGAGATAGAAGTTTTTCACCGGGACATCACAGAACAAATATGCGTGGCTCTTACATTTGTTGAACTTATTAAATATTTGAAATTTATCATTGACAAATTTTCCCTTGAACCAAAGAACAAAGTATCTACTACAGTCAGAACCACAATGATGCATTCAAGATAATTATGGCTGTAAGCACCAAAGCTAAAAGACCAAAATGGTCCCAGATTTACAGGTTTATAGTAGTTTTGTACCAGTAGATGCTAGCCTGGAACAAAACACACACATTTTAAAGACTAGCATCTTGTGTCAATTGAAGTACTTTCCCCTTTTCTTGCCTTTCTTCTTAACACGAATAAGATAATTCTTAAAACAGAAAAGATACTGACAGAAACATATTTATAAATGTACATGTATCTAGCGTACTAGTGATGAATAAAATCCCCTCCTTTTCCACAATTCTATGGGCTCATTAATTTATCTGTATTCATGTAATGCATGTCCAAATTTCTGTTAATCAAACAAGCATTACAACCCATAATTTATTTATCTGCAAAAATTGTCTGTCCTGCTGCATATTTCCATTTTGAATTTATCATACGTTTTAAACCTAGCCCTGAAAAACCTTGCACTTGGATAATATTTATAAGTATGTCTATTTGTGCCAACCTTCCAAATTTTTAATATTTTGCTATCCTAATTTGGTACAGATCCTTTATCCTCAAAACTTGTCAGGGACAGTAGGCGTGTTTGTATGGTAGTTTGTCACACCTTACATGTTACGATGTATGATTACTAGACTCTAGGTATTGGTTTGAGCCTTAGTTGGGCAGTTGTAAAATTAAGGTTTGATTTTCATGTCATATGTGATAAGGTTAGTCAGTTTCCTCCCGCAGTTTGGCGTTGTCCTTCAAGTACTACGGTTTAGTACGCCACTAAAACTGACTGCCATGAAATTACCTATATGGTGTAGAAAGTGATGTTTATAATACCAAAGCCAGCAATCAAAGTTTTAAATCTTTGTCCATTTGTACAAGGAGCCGTAGTGGTTGAGCCATTTAACTTATGGTAATTTTACCAAACTGTGACCACAACTTCAAGATGTGACATCAGGCCTCTGTTCAATGGGCAGTCCCACAAAAAAAGATCAATTTTCACGTCATACATAAATTGATATGGTTAATTTGTCAGTTTCCTGCCTCAGTTCTGTGTTTTTTTCTGGGTACTTTGGTTAACTCTGCCAATAAAACTGACTGTCTGACATGAAATTATCCATGATGTAGAATGTGACATTGGCGGTTGACCCCTTTCAAAGAAACTACCAGCATGTACACACAACAATGCTGCAATGCTTTAGACAACATTGATCTAGAGACTTCATGATTTACATGTATAAAGCTTTTAAATGTAAAAAAAAAAAAAAATCCCTACCTACCTACCCACCTGCTGATAGTGTGGGTCGGCAATGCCAAACAAACAATTTTTTAAGGCTGGCCTAATACACAACTTTTTGTCCTGAAACTAGATAAATGCTGTTTTTGGCCCCTTTGGGCCCCTAATTCCTAAACCTTTTACGACGATGACGTGATACCAATATACATAACCAAAATATTTTTGTAGTCGTATAAAAATGTTTCGCACATGTTCTGTTGTTCCATTGTTTATTACAGATACGAATCTGAACATGCAAGTTCTGGTGGGTTCTTTTTTGTTGGTAAAACTATTTAAAAGTCATATCCTCCCCACATACTATTGGTACCCCTAGCCTTGACCTTACCTTTACAAGTAAACTGTGGTGTTTCTGTATAAATATCCCAAAACCTGACAGTTGTATCACCTGACCCACTAGCCAGATATCTCCCATCAGGACTAAACCCTACAGAAATAACCGCCTCAGCATGTCCCTCTATAGAACTAGTACACCTGGTGACAGGTCTGACACGGAATATAGCCTGTGGCTGGTATATAATGTCCAATACTTCCTCTGATTGTTCTAATGTGTCTTTATCTAAAGCCTTAGATAATGTATCTGTGATCTCTGTCTCTTTCACAAAAAATGTGTACGGAACTTTTTCTTCCTGTGATCATGGTAATAAATATATCAAAAAGAGGTTAAATCTAGCACTTGTTTGGTTGAATTTAAAAAATAAATGTGCACATACTATGGCATATGTCTTTTATATTTGTAATTTACAACATGTTTAAGGGATTACTTTGACTTCAGAGCATGAGTTTATATTCAAACCAATACATGAATGTATTGTCTGAATGCACCAGTATCTTAACTCAACAGTTGTGTGCATACTGTGGATTCATTTATTTTCATACATGTAGGTATCAATTTCATGGATTGCTGAAAACTTGCATAATTGTGGATATTTGATTTCGTGATTTTGCCAATCTCTGTATACAAAGTCTATTGAAAAGATGTTATTCGTTGAACATTGGATTCTGTGGTTCACCTGTACCCACAAATTCTACGAAAATTGGTATCCAACTAGTAATAATCAATCCACAGTAGTAGAAACATACATTGAACATGTGACAAATTACTGACGTATCAGTTCTTACATTTGTTAACAGTGCATGACAGACAAGTTGTAGTTTCTCAGTATTTATATCTATCATGTCTATAGGTATATCAAACTGACTCCCATTAACATTGTGTTACACATACATATACTTACATTTGTTAACAATGCATTACAGACCAGTTGTAGTTTCTCTGTGTTTATATCTATGGGTATATCGAACGGACTCCCGTTAATTTCTCCAGTCTCACTTTTAAACTGAACTAAAATTCTCCTATCACTAGGTTCCAGATTACTGTCAGATGTCATAGCTGAAACATATATAACAAAATATTAGACATAAGCATTCTAAACATTTGAATTATCATATGTGATTTTTCATGGACAGTACATGTACCCCAATGAATATTTTTTTATAACATAAGATTACACAGTTATAGTTGAGCCACTTACCACACAAATCATGCATATGGTGATACGTAACAAGCATGAAACTTTGTAAGGACATCCCTGAAGGCGTATTTAATCATATTGAGGGCGCTGCGAGCAATTTCTACTTGTACAAACAAGTGTATATAGGTACCTGGCGATTATATGGGGACGAAGTCCCCTATAACAGTAGAAAATTCAATAAAAAAAAATAAAAAAAAAAAAAATCGGGGAAAATTTCCCGAATTTTTCATTGTACTAATGAACTCAAAATTGTTCAATTTTTTTTTGTCGCGTTTTTGAATTTCCAGATCTGCGCAGAAATCTACTTCCGTGTCTGGTCTTGTTTGCATGAGACTTTGAATAAAATGTATATTTATCAGTCTAAGAAATGAAGAAAGGAACTAAATACTAATTCATTTTTAAAAATTGTTTGCTATGAAAAAAAAAAAAAAGGAAACCTGATGACAGCGTTTCATTGTTTAAATTGAATATGACGTCACAACTAAAATCCCTAACAACAGAACCAAAATCGGAAACGTTACGTTCTTTGTTTACATTGAATATGACGTCACAACTGAATCCCTAACAACAGAACCAAAATCCGGTATTTCCGTTTCTATTTTTAACATGTTTGATTTATACAATTCGTCCCCATTCACAGGTTATGCCTGCCTCATATTAGATTGACCATGACATATCTAGTGGAACTTGCCAGAGGATTCTGAGTAAATGTCTAGGGGTTGTACAGTAGTGTTCCTGTCAGTTGCTTAGATGGGTGGTACGCAGCACGAAAAAAGAAAAGGGGGAAAAGTGTTGAAGACCTGGAGATAAACATGATAAAGGTAATGGAACTACTGTTAAACATTGTTAAAAGGCTTGTATAGGTCGAAGTTTTAATCTGCAAAATTGGAGCTTCCAGACAGGTTTGAATTAAAAAAAAAAAATCATACAGACTACATGTACGTCCCCTTTCACAGGTAATGCCTGCCTCATATTAAATATTGTCTATTGTCTATGACGTGAAGACGAGATCAATATACTTTGCAGCAGCACAGCTTAATGTTGTACCATTGACCTGTCGAAATAACAGACTGTCGGGTTATTGGACTGTAAGATTATCGGACTGTTGGACTACCCAACTGTCAGACTATTTGTCAGTCGAAAAGCTAAGCTCCTATCTGCTTGTGGTAATATGGATCTGTGTCTCTAACATGTAAAATTTTAACATCAACCATTTGAAAGAAACGAAATAAATTTCCCAATTCTCCATCCTTAAAACCAATTATTTTACACCATTTAATTATCCACAACTGGTCAAAAAGTTATGCAGTAAAGTGTAAACAGGTAAAGTGCGTAGAAAAATCAGAAAAAAAATTTCCCCAAATCTTATTTCTTACACGGAATTTCATACATAATTTGTTGGAAAACAAAATATTAGGAATCAAGCTTTTGTTCAAATATTCAAATTGTTCTTTCTAAGTTGTTGTTTACCTGTGACTGTTTATTAATCTTGTACACTAAAAATGTGTTGATTTGTTTTGACGCAACACGTGCTTCCGGTTTACAGGATTCTAAATAAAAATCTATAACGATTTCCGGAATAATTTAATTTTTTTTATTTCATAAAGCAATATTTGATTTCTAATTCTTATGATAATAAGTTTATATTTTATTTATCGATGTAAGTTCCCACTTCGATAAACACCCAAAGGTGTATTAGACATTTTTTTAAACACATATCCGGAATAAAAATCATGCACTACCGTACTTGTTTTCCAATTTTACAACTTTGAAGAAAAATGAATTTCTTGACTTTGAGAATTCGCTTGCCACTGTTCTCAGAGGCATTAACATGTAAATGTATAGGTGAGGAACTACGGATAATTTAAGTACCACACAAATACTTTATAATCTTAAAGCTGTCATAGGTTGTGTAGTTTGGCCACAAAGTAACATTAAGTTTTTTCACCTACATAAATAGACCTAAACAAGTCTGTCATTTTCTGACTTAGATAAGTCTAAAATTGAAACTACATTTTTATAACAAATACATGTTTCGACTTATTTAAGTCAAAAACAAAAATAGACTTGTTTATGTCTGAGCTCTGACTGTCCACAGGTGAATGGAGCTCTTTGTTAATACTTGACTTTCATTATTAAAAGTCAATCATGGTCAATAGTACAAATGTTTCAACAAAAGAATTTCTGTGCACATGCATTCTCAAGAGATGCAGCAGGCTTTGACAAAACTGAAACTTTCAGAGGACTCAATAAGGGTCATAAAATAGGTTGCAAGTTGCAAAATCATGCTCCTATCGCACACTAACATTTTATTACAAAAAAATTGCATTATACGTCAATTGGTCTATACCAATATACCTCAATTGGTGGATTATACGTCAATTGAGGTATAATCCACCAATTGGTGGTTATTCCTGACCTGGTTGTCCATGTTGTCTTTGTCTGTTGGTTGGTGGCTTCAGAACCCAGGTCTCTTCGCCCAAAATCATGTTTGCCCCATTTTTGTTTGCTCTTTTCACTTTTGCACATGAAACATGTTGCACTCTTTTATAAAGGTTTTGCGCTGAACATGTTGAAGAAAATTTTACTCATGCTTTAGACCACTGTAAGTTCAGAAATGTTTTGTAATTGTGAGAAATGCGACAGGGTTATCATGGTATAATGGCAATAAGGCCTAAGAAAATATGTGTCTGTTTACCTTACCATGGTTAATTGACCGACCCTAAGTCATTTTATTTCTGTTGTTAAGTGAAAAATATACTGAAATAGTGTCAAAAGTGAAGTTAGTGTGGCCAATAATATAAATCAATTGCCTGATGCATCCCAATGTTCAAAATCGTGAATATCATAGCTGTTTAAATTAATTCGCGACTCATGTGATGAAATAACCACTTTGCTGCTCTTTTTTCCCCAACCAATAACAAAGGGAAATAATTCAATCATTCAAAATACAGATATACTCGGCCCATGATCAACTCGGACCACGACAAGACGAAACCGCATGACTCAAAATCATGTCACAAAAAATAAAATAATATGGAAATACCGACCTACCAACCCTATTTTTTTCTAAATTATGTAACCTTAAACAGACATATATTTTTTTTGGCCTAATTTAAACTTGCATTCTTTTAATTTTTATTAAATGAATGAAACTGGATTTTTCTCAATATCAGAAAAATGTTCTAAATCTTTACTTAGGCACCGGCCTCCCTAACAACGACAGGTTAGCTACTGTTAGTGAATGTATTGACACACTGAAATTTAGTTCCCTATGGTTCTCATGTATGTGCACAATACACATCTAAACTGAAAAAGGGTATATTATTGGAGTAGTTCATTCAAGAATGTATGTCATTATGGTGTGCTTTTTTTTAAAACAGTTTGATTAGGTAATTGGGTTTTGATTCAATACTAGTATGATTGACAACTGTCATTATCACTTAACAATTAGAGACAAGGTAGACCTTTAATTACAATGCCCCACACCTAAACTGTCAATCAAATTGACCACATTACATATCAACCTCAGTCTTACATAATTATACAGAACCCTGCAATATACATCAACAAAATGTAGATCTAAATATTTGACCTCATAATTGAATACACAAATGTATATATTAGATGTGTGATATATATATAAGGATGATAGATTTATTTATTGCCTATTACTTTTGATCTACATTACATAAAGTGATTCTGAAAATTATATCTGAAAGATAAATGATTAATGGATTAACAATATCTTTTAAAAAATATGAAAGATGAATATAAATATGAATATATAAAAGGTATTCAAGTAAGTAGATAGATATAGGAAGATGTGGTGTGAGTGCCAATGAGACAACCCTCCATCCAAATAACAATTTTAAAAAAGTAAACCATAATATAGGTCAATGTACGGCCTTCAACACGGAGCCTTGGCTTATATTTTACTTGATAAATTTCCAATAATCATCTGTAATTAATGAACAACTTAGATTAGTTTACTTTTTTTTATCAGGAATTGGCTTGAAACAGTTTTAAAATTAAAAAAACTTTTAATCATTATGTCTATTTTAGTCTGAATTTGAATGTTTATTAGAAGTAAATATATATTTTTGCAATCAAGAAAAATCAATATTTCAATAAAAATAAGTTTTTTTAATTTGTTTATGTTAAAAAAGTACATTTTCAATGCCTTGTGTTGAAAAATACTTAAAGAATTGATCAAAAGGCACTCTACAACTTTTAATCTTCAATGTCATATAACCTCTTTTACAACTTACAAAATACCCCAAAACAACATTTTTAGATTTTTGTTGTTGACACTTTAAAGTTCTTCGCTGTTGGTCTAGATTTTATGTCTTACAAGGATAGTTGATAACATTTACTAGAAGAATTTTTGATTTGCAATTTTTTGTTTTTTTGAAACATGTTCAGAACAGGCAACATTATTTGGATAAGATATAAACTACAGTTTAAATAAAATGGTGCAAATTAAGAGACTGATATTATTTAATTTGAGCTCATTTTATCCTCATACTGGAAAAGCAAGTTTCCTTCTAAAGACCTGCTGTAAATGCATTTTTTTTTCAATAGTGCTTTATTAATGTTCATTCCCCCCCCACCTTACCTTAATATGAAATATTCCAACTACTCTTCTAATCTTTCCATGAGTGACATCCATCACTTTGATTTATAAACTCCACCTAGTAGTGGGATTATTGTTTTGGTCAGTTCCTCTGTTCATTCGTCCATCTGTCATTGACTGTCCCTTTGTTCTGCTTCAGGTTAAAGTCTTTGGTAGTTTTTGATGAATTTGAAGTCCAATCAACCTGTTAATTTGTACAAATGTTCCCTATGATCCAATCTTTCTAATTTAAATGCCAAATTAGAGCTCTGAAACCAATTTAAAGGTCCACTTTGTTGTTGTTGTAATGCCTTCCTACGATAGTCTTTCATTGAAGATATTATGAAAATTATATGGTCTATATTGATATATCAATAACCATGATAACCTGATATATTACACACTTTTAAACAGGTAATTTCACTTTTAATCAATTGTAGAATATTATAAGACCATACCATGTACATGATCATGATGATGTTAAAAGATGATTTATAACTATGTGTATATTTGAATTGGTACCATCTTTCTGATGTCATTTACATATTATGAATATTCATATAAATTTTACATTTTATTTTGTGATTTTTTTTCAAGGGAAGCAGTTTTCAACATGTGGTGTTCTTGGTACTGGTGAAAATAAAGACTATGCAATAAACCCAGATTTTGTTAATAGAAACCCAAGGTATGTTCACAGTCTGGACCTAAGGTTTTCATCAGAAATCAGACTTGTCATGCTGGTAAAATGGGTAAACCTGTTGTTTAGTGGTTGTTGTTTGTTAATGTGGTTCATACATGTACGTGTTTCTTGTTTCACATTTTTGATAGATAGACCATTGGTTTTCCTGTTTGAATAGACCACTTTCGAGTTCATCCGTCACTGGAAAAAAGTCGTCAATTACATGCGACTTTATGAGGTCATTTACCAGATAGAGGGGGTCGCCTGTATCCCTGCACAATTTACGTTCATCAAGAGTCTTAGTGATCGTCATTGTGCAGGATAAACTAGAAATAATGGTTGTTGTGTAGGTACTTAATGACAATTCCCTAATGACAGCAATGCTGATTGTCAATTTTGAGAATTCAATTTGCTGAATAATTGGTATAATATAGAATTATAGTTTTCAAACCACTCGCTCGACATTGGAACGGAAGTGATGACGCCCCTAAACGCACAAATGACTTTCACTAAAACCAGAGTTTTTGACAGAAATGCATCAAACTTGAAAGTTGTCTATTGTTTTACATTAATCATTTTGGAGCTTCCTATTCTGTGTTGAAGGCTGTACTTTGACTTTAAATAATTTTATGAAGGTTTACTTTTTACACCTTGTGACTTGGATGGAGAGTTGTCTCATTGGCACTCATACCACATCTTCTTATTTCCAAAAATAAATATTAATTACAAAGTTTATCTATTTCAAACATATTTGTTTAATAAACTGGATCCTGAATAAACTGGTTTCCTGTCCATTCCTATTTTGTTCCCTTTAAAGTATTCGTCAAATTATCCTTTGTAAACTGGACACTGTGTATTGCAAATTCCGGTTTTATGATGCAGTCCAAATACCCTTAATTGCATTAATTTTTACCTGTCAAATCCGTTTGGTCTAATTAATTTCAAATGATCGATATGCAATCAACACATATTTGTTCATACAGTGTGGCTTTTCATGATAATCAATTAGCCAGGTGTTAAACTATGAACTTACAATCGGACAGTAGTGAGCTGTATTATAGATTAAAACACTATAAACGTGGTAATTAAACTCAAAGACACGCCGAATATATCTCGGATTGAACTTGCACTGTGACTTGAATAGTTGTTTTTAAATCACGGAGAAAGAAATTTACATTGTGTTTGAGAAATCCTGGGTTCCCTGTTGTAAACACCTAAACCAACCTCACAAGTTATTCACTTCCATTAAAAATGGAAACCTGAATAAATCGGCCTACTGTCCAAACCTGCCTTTTTTCATAGTCCCATAGCCGGCTGGTTTATACAGGTTTTACTGTATATTATGATATTATATGCACAAATTATAATTTTGATATCACTTTTTTTCATGCATGTCTGATTTTATTTTAAAGGAACCTTGAGCAGATGGCATTGGCAAGGAAAAGACAGGGTTGGAAATTCCAAAGTCCAACAAGAGAATATTACAACAAGTATGGTCATAGAATTCCTCTCAACTAATTTCCTCTACACCATGAAGCACAAAAAAGTCATAAAATATGTTGGATGGACACTATTATTAATAATGGTTTCTTTAATTATTCCATAATTTCACCTTATTCTGATAATTAAAAATAAAGTGCATCTTACCCATTTCTAACTTTTAATTTTTCATTTTGGGAAATCATATTATAACTGTATGTGTCATTCTCCGATTTTTGCAAATATTATAGAGAAAGTGCCTGATGTATTTAAATAAATTAAAGAAACATTTTTAAAATGCCACCGGAAGAAGTAAAGTTTGACAGCATATTGTTATTTTAAAAAAATCGGGTGGAAAAGTATTTTATACTACTACCTATATATCACCCAATTGGATGGTTTGTTACCCTTTAGATTGCTAGAAAATTTCCCAATGTACTAATTTCTGCTTTTTATACAAATAAGATAGAATTGTAATTTCTAAGGAAGATTTAAGTAAGAAACAGAAAAAAAAAGAGAAAATAGTACTAGTACCCCAAGTAAATGTTTAAACTTTAAATCCCTGAACATTTTACAGTAGTAAAAGGGATTTTTGTTTCCAGTCTTTGTGTCCCATTGTTGTCCATTGATAGTAAAAAAAAAAATTCTTATGATAAATGTCCAAAACAAATAATATGAACCTATGAAGACTTATGTTATAGGACTAGTTATATTTTCTTTCACAGATAAGATATTATTTGAATGAAGTCTATTTTTACAGATGAAATAATCTCTATATATCAATCCTCATTGCTTGCAGGTTGGTGTTTGATAAAACTTCTAAGCATACCTCAGGGAAAGTGATCCATTGGACTGGTGACACAGTTGTTTCAGCTTCAACTAAAGAATGGGCAATCAGGAGACATTTATATAGGTACTTTAAAACTTTTTCTTAGTTTACATATATGAATTTTGATTGGGGCATATTAATGAGTATAATGCTGTAGAATAGTGATATTTGTAGATATATTAGCATTAAAATTGAGAATGGAAATGGGGAATGTGTCAAAGAGACAACAAGCCGACCATAGAACAGACAACAGCAGAAGGTCACCAATAGGTCTACAATGCAGTGAGAAACTCCTGCACCCGGAGGCGTCCTTTAGCTGGCCCTTAAACAAATATACATACTACTTCAGTAAAAATAGACGTCATACTAACCTCCATATTATACACAAGAAACTAAAATTAAAAATCATACAACATGTACAAGACAAACAAAGGCCAGAGGCTCCTGACTTGGGACAGGCACAAAAATGTGGCAGGGTTAAACATGTTTTTAGCTCACCTGGCCTAAAAGGCCATGTGAGCTTTTCTCATCACTTGGCGTCCGTCGTCGTCGTCGTCGTCGTTAACAATTTTTCAAACATCTTCTCCTCTGAAACTACTGAATGGATTTGAATGAAACTTAGCATGATTGTTCCTTAGATTATCCTGCACAAAGTGTGTGCTTCGATTTTTGATCCGTCAAAAAACATGGCCGCCGTTAATTTTCAGATGAATCAAACAAACCATTGTTGGGTTGCTGCCACTTAATTGGTAATTTTAAGGAAATTTTGTAGTTTTTGGTCATTATCTTGAATATTATTATAGATAAAGATAAACTGTAAACAGCAAAAATGATCAGCAAAGTAAGATCTACAAATAAGTTAAAATGACCAAAATTGTCAATTGACCCCTTAAGGGGTTATTGTCCTTTAATGACAATTTTTCACAATTTGTTCATCATATTTGCTAACTTTAAAAAATCTTCTCCTCTAAAACTACTAAACCAAATTCAACCAAACTTCAACTGAATGATCAGTAGGGTGTATAAAATAAAGTTTGTGCTTTATTTTTTATTTCGTCAAAAGACATGGCCGTCATGGCTAAAAATAGAACACAGGGTAAAATGCAGTTTTTGGCTTATATCTCAAAAACTCCAGCATTTAGAGCAAATAAGACAAGAAGTTAAAGTATTTATTAGGTCAAGGTCTACCTGTCCTGAAATTTTCAGCCGAATTGGGTAACTGGTTTTTCAGGTATAATGCCCCTGAATTGATGATTTTAAAGAAATTTTGCAGTTTTTGGTTATTATCTTGAATATTATTATAGATACAGATAAACTGTTAATAGCAAAAATGTTAAGCAAAGTAAGATCTACAAATAAGTCAATTTGACCAAAATTGTCAATTGACCCCTTAAGGAGTTATTGCCCTTTAAAGACTTTTTTCACAATTTGTTCATCATGTTGACTTACTTTAAAAAATCTTCTCCTTTGAAACTGCTGTATCAATTTCAGCCAAACTTAGGCTAAATGAGTTTCAGAGTATCTAGTATAAAGGAGAAGTTCCGGTAAGACCTCTTTTTGGCCCCAAAATATAGCAGTTTTAGAAAATTGTTAAAATGTAAACTTTTAGTTATTTATTGGACAGTAGAATGCTTCTGCTACATAAATATGGGCTGTTTTTGACAATACAATGCACATATATCGGGTACTAGCACCATTAAGTCGTGCTAAATTACTGAAATCTTCACAATTCCATCATTTTAGTTAAAATTTAGACGGTTTTCGGGTTAAACGAACGTGGCCGCATTCGTGTTCATCCTTAATATTGAAATGTAAGTTGTATTTTATGATAAGACATAACATATATAAAGGTTAAGGATGAACACGGATGCGGCCACTTTCATTTTTGACAAAAAACATCAGAAAAGTGACATTTTTCGGCATATTTGGTAGATTTTTGATATTTGAGCTTGAATCAGATCGAGTTTAAAGACTAAATCAGTTAAAATCTTTCACATACACTAATTGATTCAAATGAAATAGACACTTAAGTGTTTAAAAAGTGGTCAAAATCTTTCGTCAGATGAACCTGAAATTTGAGGCCAAAATCGGTCCTTACCGGACCTACTCCTTTTATATTTCATTTCCTTGTATGTCAGAAACATAGCTCCTATGGCTAAAATAGAACATAGGAGAAAATGATTTTTTTTTTGCTTTTGAAGAAAATAGGACGATTCAAAGAACATTTAAATAAATTGAAAATCCAAAATAATCATTGATGAGAGATTTAACCAAAAAAATTAAGGTGAGCCATTCAGGCTCTTGGGAGCCTCTTGTTTTGAGATCACACCCCTCCCCCTATACCTCAAGCCAATGTAGAAAAGCACATCTTATTTTCATACATATTGTTTTGCTTTAATTAATTAGGAATCACATATGATAAGTCCATGGTATTTGATATGCAGATTTATAAGTGGTAGCATCTCACATTTCCATGTGCGATATTTTATATATCTAATCTTTTATTTTTCAGTGTAAAAGATGTATCTGCAGCACAGAATATTGGTTCTATTTTAGCACAGAGATGTTTAGAAGCTGGTGTCTCCTGTGTTTTCTTGGGGGAAAAAGAAAATTTTACATCGGAAGCAGTAAGTGGTCTTTGTTTACATTATAATACTAAAATAATACCAGAAATATTTGACAAATGACGGACTGACATCTTACCAACTGCTTAAACTGAACTGCTTTAAAAAATAAAAAGCAGGCAACAATTATCAATACATGGTACTCTGAGCATCACTTCCAAGTGCTCCACGAAACCTCTTTCTAAATTATTAACATCTATTTTATCAGCAATGAAAGACGGGCTTCAAAGTTATTGTGAAACTGCCTATTCTAGAGGTGGCGTGAATCAGATGTGGATACTTAAAAATTCCAAAGATCTTTTAGAGTACATACAATCTAACTCTCTTTCATCTTGTAACAGTATTAAAACATTTGACTTTTCTACTCTTTATACAAGTATTCCACATTCCAAACTAAAAGACAAATTGAAAGAGTTGGTATTACTTTGCTTCATAAAAAAGAATGGCCAACGTAGATACAAGTATCTTGTCTTAGGGAGGGATAAATCATACTTTGTAAAGAATCACTCTGATTCAAACAAAAAATTCTCTGAAACCGATATTATCAAGATGCTTGATTTCTTGATTGACAACATATTTGTAACGTTTGGAGGACGTGTTTTTCAACAGACTGTCGGCATCCCAATGGGAACAAACTGTGCCCCTCTACTTGCCGACTTGTTTCTTTATTATTATGAAGCTGACTTCATGCAGGAACTTCTTAGGAAGAAAGATAAGAAGTTAGCAATATCCTTTAACTCTACTTTCCGCTATATAGATGACGTTCTTTCACTAAACAATTCAAAATTTGGTGACTGTGGAACGCATCTATCCCATCGAATTGGAGATAAAGGATACTACAGATACAGTTAAGTCGGCTTCATATCTTGACTTACATCTAGAAATTGACAATGAGGGTCGATTGAAAACTAAACTTTACGACAAAAGAGATGATTTCAGCTTTCCAATTGTGAACTTTCCATTTCTAAGTAGCAACATTCCAGCAGCACCTGCATACGGGGTATATATCTCCCAATTGATACGATATTCCCGTGCTTGCATTTCCTATCATGATTTTCTTGATAGAGGGTTACTGCTCACTAGGAAGCTATTAAACCAAGAGTTCCAAATGGTGAAGTTGAAATCATCCCTTCGTAAATTTTACGGACGCCATCACGAGTTGGTTGACCGTTATGGAATAACCGTTTCACAAATGATATCAGATATGTTCCTTACGTCGTAACTACAATCCCCTTCCCTTTCATGAATGTGACCTACCGAATTAGACTATTTACCGGATTTGTAATCACATAAGCAACACGACGGGTGCCACATGTGGAGCAGGATCTGCTTACCCTTCCGGAGCACCTGAGATCACCCCTAGTTTTTGGTGGGGTTCGTGTTGTTTATTCTTTAGTTTTCTATGTTGTGTCATGTGTGCTGTTGTTTTTCTGTTTGTCTTTTTCATTTTTAGCCATGGCGTTGTCAGTTTGTTTTAGATTTATGAGTTTGACTGTCCCTTTGGTATCTTTCGTCCCTCTCTTTTGAAACAGGGGCAAAATGTGTTAGGGTATTTTCATGGTATGTGTCGATGATCTAGACAGCACTCAAACTATACAAAAACATTAACAAAAAACACTTAAAGGATGCCATATATGCAAGGGTGGACAAGAGTCCACAGTTTTTCAAAAGCAAAGACCTCCTTTTTTGCCTGCTGTAAACAAACTTATTTTTTAAGAGCGATTTTTTTATGACTTTCACCAGTAGAAAAAAAAGCGTGACTATAAATCCTCATGAATATGAACAAATCAGATCAAAACCTTATTTAAAAATCAGGAAATTAAATTGCCGCAAAAAGGGATAGATGGGCTAAATCTGAAATAAAGTATTCACGAAAATAAGCAGGTTTACAGTATTTAGACTCTGTCATCAAATTACAATTTAAAAATCTGCACGTTCCCAACAGGATGAGCACTAACCTGAAAAAGAAAATATGAAAGGGACTGGCTTCCAGGTAAACCATGCCTGCAAGAAGCTTCAAGGAGCAGCATCTATTGGGCTGATAATTCAACATAACAAAGCGATCAGTAGACACTTTACAAAATGAACACCTTTGGTATTTAGATTAATAAAAGATGCCCTTGAAATTTGGGTTCTGGTACATTTGAGCCAGTTTTTACACAAAAGAGTTTTCAAATTTCACAGGTAGTACGTTGACTTGTGTTATTTTTCAAAAATTGGTGTTAAGTGGAAAAAAGAATGTTTCAATGACAAATTTAGGAAGTACAAAACACTACGTTAAGATGACATATCAGATTGTTTTCTAAGTTCGAATGATCTATTTTTCTTCTTAAAATAAATTAATTCATTTCAGGGTGTGTCTATGTCTGCCATACTTGTATGTTACATTATTTTTATTTCAGGGCCTGTCCTTTCTAAAGGCAGTAGAAGAAGGTTGTATAAGTCTTCAGGAACCAGACGTCATAGAATCAGAGTATAAGCCTGGAATTGATTATGATGGACCAAAAAGACTTGGAGGAGAAGATAAAGATACACCAATGAAAGATGACTATCAGTTTTGAATTGACCAATGAACATGAAGAAATGTTATAATTTAACTAATGAAAGATGACTATCAGTTCTGAATTGACCAATGAACAAGAAGAAAAGTTCGAAATAAACTAATGAAAGTGAAGGATTTTCTAGCATTAACAAATGAAAAAGGGCCAGCTATTAGTTTGAATTAAACAATGAAAGATATCAATCAGTTGTCATGTTTTTGTCTGAACAAGCAGTTAGAATATTTTGTCATCTAAAATAAAAGTATTTAATAGTTAATTTTTTTTACTTCAAAAATAATCATCATAATGGAGATAAAAGATACAACATGAATTTTATACAAGAATAATAACATTAGAGATACCAGTTTATTTTTGACAGAGTGTCTTCATTGATGCTAGAGTCCAATATAGTTGATAATCCCAAACCTTATACAAGTATTAAGAAGCTGATTAAACAAAAAACATAAAAAGTAAAGCTGCACACAAGGAGAAGGAATCAGAGCTATATAGGATACATTCCTTAATTTAAAATTATTTCCTATATTTTATTGAAGTCAGCAAATTTCAGTAAAAAGAGTATCTGATTGTTATGTCATTACCAAACAAATGGCTATATACCACAGAGGTATCCACCAAGTGATAATAATGTTTTTAGTGGAACCAAATTTTCTGCACCAGATAGACATTTGTGAAGTCTCGTCAGTGGTTTTTAAGGCCAATTTATTTGGCAATCCAAAACCTTATACAAATGATAAAAAGTCAACTGAGATACAAAAAAGGACCAAAAGTAGAATGTTACCAAACCTAGAAATCAAAACTTTGTATGAGAGAGATATTTTAATTAAGCTAACATATGTCAGTGATATCTCCCAAAACATTTTCATAACTTTGAGACAAGGAAAATGGGATGCATTGTATGTACAAATGAACTAGACAGCACTCCAACAATACAAAAACATTAAATATAAACAAGAGGATACTACATGTATATATAGATATAAGAAAATGTGGTGTCAGTGCCAATGAGACAACTCTCCGTCCAAGTCATAATTTGTAAAAGTAAACCATTATAGGTCAAAGTACGGCCTTCAACACGGAGCCTTGGCTCACACCCAACAACAAGCTATAAAGGACCCCAAAGTTACTAGTGTAAAACCATTCAAACGGGAAAACCAACGGTCTAATATATATATATTTATATATATGCCAGGATGGAAAAAAGCCCACATTATTCAACAAACATGTGGTCAAGTCCTAAGTTATGAAAGAATTTAATATAGTACAATGTCTTTTACTAAATCCAGAATTTAGCTTTAGGTTTCCACTCAATGAGACCTTGAGAGTTCAGATATATATATGATAAATTAATACATCAATGGTTTAATTTTGAAGTTATCTGTTTTTATACTACCGCAAAAATTAAAAACCTTTTGGTCGTATATTGGTATCATGTCGTTGTCGTCGTAAGCGTCGTCCTAAGACAGATTGTTACTGGATAATAACTTTTGAATAAGTAAAAATAAATCAATAAAATATTAACACAATGTTTATAACCACAAAAGGAAGCTTGGGATTGATTTGAGGGTTATGGTCCCAAAGGTTTAAGAGTTACGTGCCCACAGGAACCAAAAACAGCATTTATCTAGTTGCAGGACAAAAAGTTGTGTATTAGTATTTCAATTGTTCTGAAATTGTCCCACAATGTTTAATACCATAAGCGGAGCACCTGGTTCTATATTATAAAAAATATTCCAAAAAAATAATTTCAAAACAAAACAAAAGAATGGAAATGTCTTACCTGCTTTACTTATTATGATTTAATTTCATACAATACACTGAATGTTAAGAGTATTGCATCTAAGAAATAGGTTTCATTACGAAAATTAAACATTGACCAAAAAAAATGAGGTCATGATCAGATGAACCCTTCCCGACAACACATGCACACGAGCATCGTGCAATCATTCCAAACACCAAAAATAATTGAACTTGCATATAATATTTGTAGAAACGAAAATAGCAATGAAAACTTAACATTGACTGCTAAATAATGAAAATGAGTTCAGGTCAGATGAACCCTGCCAGACAGACACGTCCACACAATCATTTCATAAAAAAATTAAAGTTGACCTTTTCCTTAGTTTCCGTTTATAAAAAAATCATGAAAACGTAACAATGACCAATGAACCATGAAAATGAGGTCAAGTTCAGATGAAATCATCTAGACACACATGAACACCTTACAATCTCTCCAGTCACTAAATATAGTTATCCTTTTACTGGTAGTATCTGAGAAAAAGACAAAACTGAGTATATGATATAGGAATACTGACGAAATACTCATTCATCAACCAATCAATGGACTAATTATGTGTAGTCCGAGATTACTCTGACGTCCAAGGGCTGTTTCACCAGACAAGCTGCAACCTTCATACATGTACAGTACTCAACAATGACTCGATCTGGTAGATACAAATTGCTCAATTTCTGAAAAGATGGCTCAGCTATAGGACAACGTTTTTTGAAATAATCATTACACATAATACAAAAATAATTCCATTCGACTATCAAGTTAGCAAGTAGTATAATTATGTTACAAAAGTGAGACAAGAGATACAAAATGAATACCCAAAAACTTAGAAAATCGGACTGAGACAAACTGACAATACCAAGGCAAAACAAGGAAAACGAAATTAAAAGACTGACCACAACCAATCTGTAGAAATACTCTTAACATCAATCATTTATATATCTATAATAATTATTCTCGTCTTAATATGCACGTCATACTTGCCACTGGACAGTTCAAACACATGCATTTTCATCATCATGTATTTTAAAATATATACATGTGACATGTATTGTTGCATGGAATTTGTCAGGATTAACTTGCCTTTATTAAATTGATCGAAAACTAGTTTATTAGATTGATACTCTAAATTTCCAAACTTTTAACATATTTATCTATCACATTATTACTATATAATACAGTTTTATCATCAGCATAATTATAAATGTTGCTTTTTGTACTAAGTTTTTGTACAACTATTTGATAATGTATCACTCTGTATTTATTATTAATGTCATTAATTAAAAGTCCATACTATTTTCATCTATACGCATAATTACGGAAATACTTACCTCTATCCGGAATTGCACTTCTAATTTACTTTTTACTTTCATTTTACAGGAAAAGAAGAAAACGAAAGTACAGTTTTTGTAAGCAGAGTACATTCGTTTCTTAGGGAGCTACCATTTGATTTTTATGGGGGTAGGGGGGGGGGGGGGGGGGTGGGGCTTAGGATGAAAAATGTTGTCCTGCATTTTTTTTAGCTGTAATCTCTGTCCTGCCATTTTATTTTTCACTCTAATTGGTCCTGCCTTTTTTTTTTTTTTAGTTTATCCTGACTTTTTTTTACCTAAATTGTCGTCCTGACTTTTTTTTTTGCAAGTGTCACATCCTGTCTTTTTTTTTTTACTCAAAACTCCTGTCCTGCCTATTTTTTTCAAATTTCGGCCTGTTGTGTAAATGCTTGAAAAGATCTGTAGAGTAAGAGGATGATGTATTCAAAATAATTAAAATTCACCAGTAAAATAAATTATTAACTCATTGATTCCCATGTTAAAAGATTGTTTCCAAAAAGGTGTGACAAGAATAATTTATTGAAACAGGAACTACTGATTTTATTGAAAACTTGAGGTTAATCATGGTTTAAAATGAAGAATTTGATGCCACCCCAATGTTAAGACTTATGCTTTATATATAGATATACATCTGTACCAACTAAAAACTCAAATCCACAAAATGTGCTGTACATATATATATATATATTTGGTGCTGTCATATATGATATATACATGTACATGTTTTACAAAATTAAGAATTAAATGTTGCAATGCAATCAGTTCAAGATGAATGCTAATTTATTGGTGTATAAATCATTATTGCTTCATGCCTAAAATACTAGCTGCTATTATATGCTTGGTGTGTAGATCCATATTTGTATATGTAATTTATACCTGTTTCTCATTTCTCGTTTTTTTTATAGATTAAACCGTTGGTTTTCCTGTTTGAATGGTTTTACACTAGTAATTTTGGGGCCCTTTATAGCTAATTGTTCGGTGTGAGCCAAGACTCCATGCATGTTGAAGGCCGTACATTGACCTATAATGGTTTACTTTTATAAATTGTAATTTGGATGGAGAGTTGTCTTATTGGCACGGACACACATTTTCCTATATCTATATAAGTTCATTTTTAGCAGTCTAAAGCAAAGCCCTATAGAGGTTAATGTCTAAAACCAGATATATTAAATGCTGGATAGATGTGTTCATCTGCACTTTGATGTGGAATATGTTCAATATAAAAGGCGATAAATATGTAAAACAAAAATGTAAAAGCACATGGAAAAAAAATGAGTCACACTAGGTAAAGGTATGTTCCAATAATTATTAAGATATTTTCATTTTTATTTTCACATTATTTATCACAACTGATATATATTGAAACTACATGTATATGAAAAGATTGAAGCCTCAGATATAAAAAGGATTAAGTTTTAATATTTTAAAATTTTATTTATATAATATTTCATACATGAATAGAATTGCATCATAAGCCTCTATTGGCTGGTTGGTAGAAACATACATAGTTGTGAATGATATCATACTATTGTTTCATGTTGGGTAAAGTTTGGGGCCCGGTGCATTTGTTTGCACCTGTCCTGAGTCAGGAACCTGATGTTCAGTTGTTGCCTTTTGTTGATGTGTTTCATAAGTGTTTCTCGTTTCTTGCTTTATATATATATATATATATATTAAACCATTGGTTTTCCTGTATGAATGGTTTTACACTAGACATTTTTGGGGCCCTTTGTAGCTTGCTGCTCCGGTTGAGCCCAGGCTCCATGTTGAAGGTCGTACTTTGACCTATAATGGTTTACTTTAATTTTACAAATTGTGACTATGGATGGAGAGTTGTCTCAATTGCACTCATACCACATCCTCCTATGTATATATGTTTATGGACTTCATATGTTTATTATTTGGGAAAAAAAAGATGCTTCTATGCATGCACCCTACAGTATACAATCAACCATGCATTTCATTCTACTGGTATGTCGTAGCAGAACTGCAGAAAGTATGGTTTTCTAGTTCTATTCAGTATTTTTTTTCCATATGGAATTCCATAGTTAATGCTTATAGGTAAACAATCCATCACAATTAGCAAAAGATTAAGCATGTCACAGTCAACCAAGTTCTAATAGTGTACATCCTTTATGTTTTCAAGGTTTATTAATTTCATTATATAGAGGTGTCTTTCACGTGTATACTTATGTCTAATACATAAAAGTGTGAAGTGTTTTAGATCTTCATCTGCTGTATAACACACATTGTCACAATGTTCATATTGGGATT
This sequence comes from Mytilus edulis, assembly GCA_019925275.1. Classification (NCBI taxonomy): domain Eukaryota; kingdom Metazoa; phylum Mollusca; class Bivalvia; order Mytilida; family Mytilidae; genus Mytilus; species Mytilus edulis. The sequence continues at coordinate 2,158,356 of CM034360.1, read as the reverse complement.
TTATTCTTAATATGTCGTGGTCTTATTGTTTGTAGCATATACAGCTTGCTGTTCGGTGTGAGTCAAGGTGTGAGTTGAAGGTCGTACCTTGACCTATAATGGTTTACTTTTATAAATTGTTACTTGGATGGAGAGTTGTCTCATTGGCACTTATATATACCACATCTTTCTATATCTATATAATTATATATGTTTGTGTTACTATTCTGCTCTTTATTCCTCATAATTTCACATTAATTGTGTTTTTCTATAGTTGAAGGTATTCCAATATATTTTTTTATTTGACTGGTCTTCTAGGCATACTTAATGCCAGTAGTTATTTAGATTATATTGAACTATATCCTTTTCTATTTTTCCCTTGGAGTTGAATAATATTTTCAACCATATTTGGTCAGAGCTTCATGTACTCCACTTTTATAGCTATAGAACTTTTTTTTTATTTTCATGTACATGATGTATGCAAGTTGTCGTTTTAGGATTTGAAATTTTAATGTGATATTGTTTCTGATCAATGTTCATGTTCATCAAAATTGATAGCATATATTTCAAATACTGCAAGGACTGGCACTGCCCTGATTGATGTGTAGACTGCAGTTTTAGCTACATGATCATGATGATTTGATAGACTTCTTTTGAGATACATAACATATACTGCATTGATCATTACATTCTAAACATTCTCTCCGTAAAAAAATCCAGAAATTCATCAATAAAATATATATACATGATAAACGTTCAGATATATTGCAGTTACAAAATGATTTTTAAGTTATCTTTCTTTTTCCACAATTATAGTTGAATCAACTACAATCAAGGATTTATACAATGCAATGTTCAGTTTGACTTCCTTTTGATGAATTAAAGCAATAATTACCCCTTCAGTTCTTATAAAACTTTGATTAATGAATATCATTGGTATTCTGTTCATTTTGAGTTATATTAAGATGTGTTACAGCTGTACCTCTGCCTATCTGAGAGAGAGCCTGCTTTCAATGTTCACTAATCTTTCCTGCTTGGTATTGTAGCATGTGAGGTCCAATTTTGTGGACTGTTTTTGATTATGTCTCACTGTGTATGCTTTTAGACAATGTCCATTCAGCCATGCAGTTCATTTTAAGTAATATATATGTTGGTGTAGCAGTGCTTATTGTTCCTTGATGGATTCTTACTCCACCTGCTGTTACAAATTCGAAAATGTCATTATTATAGCATTTGTATAAAGAAATTGAAAGCTTTTCTCCTTGCTGTATTTTTTGTTGACAAATATTTTGTCAGAAAAAAAATGGTCCCATTCATTTCTCTTTACATACAACGGAGGTGACAGTGGCGTATCCAGAAATTTTCATAAGTGGGGGCCCACTGACTGACCTAAGAGGGGGCCCGCTCCAGCCACTCTTCAGTGATTCCCTATATAAGCAACCAAATTTTTTCCCAAAAATCCGCCTATGGGTGAATCCACACATCAATGCTATAGTGATATATCTTTTTGAATTATATTTCATGTTCGATTTTATCAAATGCTTTTATAGCAGCATATAGTAGTCATATTTATTAGATTGTATTACTACTTCCGATGTAAAAAAATGCAGCAAATGTCACAGTAAATCCTCTATGTAGTTGGTTTGTGTTTGATGGATCTTTATATCTACTGATATTCTAGAATTTAATACAATCTTCAGGATTTTTATGGAATATTTTGGTCACTGTTGTCATGTGTAAAGTATGCTTGGTTTTAACTGTTCTTATTTATTCAGTGCTGTTGTCACTATGCCAACTTTATGGTTCAGCATCAGCGGGATCAGGGGCCGATCCATCCATTTTAAAAAAGGGAGATATAAAATTAAGTCCTGGTACCTATGATGAGTTTATTTACAACCACTGGGTCGATGCCACTGCTGGTGGAGATTTATTTCCACGAGGGTATCACCAGCCCAGTAGTCAGCACTTTTTATGCTGACATAAATTATCATTGATATGGTTATATTTATAAATTAACTGTTTACAAAATTTAGAACTCAGGCATAGATTACCTTAGCTGGATTTGGCAAAGCTTTTATGAATTTTGGTCCTCAATGCTCTTCAACTTCGTACTTTATTTGGCCTTTTTAACTTTTTTGGATTCGAGCGTCACTGATGAGACGCTCGTCTGGCGTATATACAAAATTTAGTCCTGGTATCTATGATGAGTTTATTCCCAACCCAGGACAAAAGGAGGGTCCAACTATATGTCCCCATTCAAATACATTAATCGTCCAAAAAAATGGGGGGTTCCAACTCCCGGAACCCTCCTCCTGGATCCACCATTGGGGATGTCAAATTAGTTTTATTATTGTATGGCTGATGAAACTCCATCAATATCTGAGTATTTTCCATGTTTCTTTTTTTTACAGCGTAATGTATTGCTTTCTCTTTACTTTTTTTCTTTTTATATTCTATCATTTTGCTTTCGGAAATTTATAGGGATAAGAGCTCCTATTTTTGGAAATAGAAGTCCTGACTATAGGCTTACTTTGATATCTCATGGACACAACGTGTACTCATTTGAAGAAAGTCCTTGATTATTTCTCAAATTTGGTTACCTCTGTGTTGTGAGTAGCTAGTGGATTTTGTGTGCTTTTAGCGGATTGATTTCGTCTTTTGGTTTTCCTCCATTTTTCCTTAAGGCATATTGTTCTTAAATAATTTTTCATGCTTTCGATATATACTTAATATACCAAAGTGATTTCTCATGAGTGCTTCACGTACTTTTTGATTTGCTTGAGTTTAGTTTATCCCCATTACAAGCATTGTCCACTGTTAAGGGGGTGGTCCCTTCTACCTTTTTGGTACAAGTTTAAAGTGGTTTTTTTTCTCCATCAGATATGGTAATTGGTATTTTTTGTAAATTGCATTTCCCCATTTTGTTCTCACAATGACTGATTTAGGTTTGATAGCTTTCTGTACTAGTTTTCTTTTGATTGTAGCTATGAAAGGTACATGGTAAGATGTGCAGTATATCATGAGTGTTCTGTCCTGTCATGTGATGTTGTCATTTAGTGTTATATTAACATTGCCATATTGCCATGAAAGCGGGGGATTTGGCTAGCCACAAAATCAGGTTCAATCCACCATTTTCTACATACGAAAATGCCTGTACCAAGTCAGAAATGTGACAGTTATACATTCGTATGATGTGTTTTAGTTTTTGATTTGCCATTTCATTAGGGACTTTCTGTTTTGAATTTTCCTCGGAGTTCATTTTTTTACTTCTTATTATTTCTGTCATTAATGTTTTTATAGAAAGATCGAATTATATCTGTCATATTATATGTTCTCATAGTAAATCGAAGAAGGTTAGGGAAAAAAAAAACCATTTATACAAATAGATGTAGTAATTTATCATTCCTTTTTTCAAAGCTATTTCAATTTAAAGCTTATAAAAACTGTTAATAAACAAATATGAATGATTACAAGAGTAGAAACACCTTCAATTGTTCAATTGTTGAATGACAGTTTCTATT